>JALIZH010019240.1:0-99802 GCA_030522465.1 Rhipicephalus appendiculatus
GCTCACAGGCCTGCACGAGAGGTTGACGCGCTGCTTGAGCAGGCGGCTTCTCGTACGTGTGCTCGGCTGCTGCCCTTTGTGTGATAGCCGTAGCGCCTGCCGGCAAGCGTTCACTCGGTCGGTTTTGCGAAGTTACCCTAACGGCCCGCAATCCCGTGATTGTTGCACTATGCTGCATCTTGGGTTAATAAACCCGTGTTTGTTGACGACCTGCCTCGAGTGCCTTCTCTGCACCGTGTCGGTGAGTCGACGAACCCGGCCGTAGCGTCTTTGTGCGCGACGGCAGTGGAGAACGTCGCGTCCCTTCCCGGTCGCTTCGTAGGGTAAGCTTGTGTAGCAAACCTATCTCCACACGCCTTAAAAATGTCACGATAATACTCGAACGTGGCAGAGGGCTGAAGCTTCATCAGACGTGAGGTCTGATGGCACCATCCATTCGATATCGATGCCCGAGGAACGAGATGTAGTTGAACCACGGCTGAGCTGCAGCAATCATCCGCTCTGATGGGCTCGACATGAGGTCTTCTAGAGCGGTAATTTGTTTCAGTAGGACTTTGATCTGGGCGAGTTGATTCATAGCAATGGGAAGGCGCGGCGCGACTGAAACAATGAACGAAGAACACGCAACACATACAAGCGCTTGTGTGTTCTTCGTCCATTGTCTCCACCGCGCTGTTTCCCATTGCGGTAAATTGTGCCAGGGAGTAGGGATGGTCGATTAAAAATTTTAATCGATTAATCGTTAATCGTTTATTGATTTAGCCTTTAATCGATTAATTTGTTTCGATGTGATGTTTTAATCGATTAATCGGCATTTTTAAGTGCGCTTTTAAAAAAGGCATCTCATTGTTTGAGAAGGATTGTTCGTGTTTGATATCGACCGAAGTCTATCAGACGCGCTAGAGATCACACGTGCCCATTCGCGCCTTCGTGAAAATTCTTAATTTCGCCCAGTGGACACAGGGGAACCGCAGTCGTTGGGTGATGTCACTGATTGAAGGATCTGTGGCCATCGTCCATGGGCAATTCGGCAGGAGGTCGTATTTCCTGAAGTCTGCCTACGCGAGCGCAACGAAATCAGAGGCGTTTTCGGCGACCACACTGGTCGAAAAGACGCACCGGAAACATGCAGCGTGGCCGAGGGTTAGGAAATCCCGTGAAAGACAAAGCAGAGATGAGGAGGAAGAAGTAAATAAGACGCTCGCACTTTGGGACGGCATCTTTTCTCCGTTTGTCCGTTATATATTGCGGAAGCCCTCAATAATACTATAATTGCGGACTGACGGGATCTCTTCCTTGAGGTCACCCATGCGAGATTGCACAGCAACATACTGGACTCAAACAGACCATCAGTATAGGCATGTGCGGGAAGTAGAGTGCCATGAGTTTTTGCCCCCGGTTCAAATGAACGGCAGTTGCGCAAGTGTACTTCACATATTTCACCTCTTCGTTGCGTTAACTCGGCGCTACGCGCACATCTTAAATCGTGCGTACAGCCGGAACTGCAATAATAATAATAATAATAATAATAATAATAATAATAATAATAATAATAATAATAATAATAATAATAATAATAATAATAATTATTAATAATAATAATAATTAATAATAATAATAATAATAATAATAATAATAATAATAATAATAATCTGGTGTTTTACATCCCAAAACCACGATATGATTAGAGAAATTCCGTAGTGCAGGGCTCCGGGAAACTTCGACCCCCTGGGGTTCTTTAACGTGCACCTAAATATAAGTACACGGGCCTCAGGCATTTTGGATTCCATAAAAAAAAAAATATATATATATATATATATATATATATATATATATATATATATATATATATATATAAGAGCCATGAAGAAAAATAATTGAGAAAAAATATTTGCCGATGCGCGGAATCGAACGGGCGACCTCTCGCTCCGCAGCGCGCGACGCTACGCTACGTCACAGGAGCACACATGCTTCAGCATATTAACGGCGAGCTATTTATATACACCATTCGCCGCTGGCGGTGCGCAGATCTCGGGGGAATATCAGCGTGTTCTCTGCCTTACCAGCAAACAAGCGAGATGGCGCAAAGTGCGCGCTCGGCGCCCGACTCGTTGCGACGCGTTGGCTCCCCAACACCCCACCCCGACTTGCACTTAGTCGCTTAGGCCACTTAAGTCTGGTTCACACCGGCGACTAGCACCGGTCGCGCGACCAAGTTAGTCGCTTTGCGACTGGTCGCAAACAGTCGCAAACAGTCGCTTCGGTTGCAAAGCGACTGCTTTTGCTCAGTCGCTCGCTGCGCGACTTTTTAGTCGCGCGACTGCAGTCGCAGGATGGCTGGAACCAATCAGCGAAGCCCATAAGTGACGTCAGCATTTGTTTACAACCGGGCTCGTCGCTTTTTCTTTTCTTTTTTTTTATTGCGCTCTCTTGGCTCGCTGATAAAGCGATCCGGACGTGACTCTCTGGGTTTGCGACTTCCGGTCGCTCGCATGCAGCCTCTCCCGGTGTGAACATCGGTCGCTTTCAGTCGCTTTTTTGGTCGCCAGTCGCAAATGTTCGCGCGACCGGTGCTAGTCGCCGGTGTGAATCAGCCTTTAGGCCTGCAGGGCGTAGTCGCTTTTGCCCGGGTGCGCTCGCGCTCGCTTATCTTGGATTGAGGTGACGGGGGGCAGTATTACGCCGTGTGGTGTGCTTTCGCCGGGAAGGTTGCGTTTAGGTTACAGAGCGCACAAAGGTCACTTCCCTCGCTGCAGAGGCCCCGTTTCAGAAAGAAGCGCGCTGTTACAACACAGGGAAGTAAGAACTGTGACACTTGTTATTTCGCGCTCGATCGTCCTGTGTATACCGGTGCGTATGTTTCGTGCGTTTTTTGCTCTTGAGCAGTGCGCTCCAAGTTTCGATCTCCTTGCCGTTCTTCGCTTGAAATGCCAATTAGTTGCTATCGTATTCATTGATTCACCCTTGCGGCGAAACTGTGACTTTTTTCCTAATGAATAAAGTATAACGGCAATAGAAACCATTCAAGAAATAAACAACGCATATTACAATGTGGGACATCTTGAACCACTGTATATATGTGTTTTTTTTTGGCGGGTGTACCACAATCGCCATAACGGCAACAGGCGGCGCTGACTGACGCTCCCACGTTTAAAAAAATACACATATATACCCTATAAAGTGGACGGAGAGAGGACCACCACCGTAGCTCAGTGGTAGAGCATCGGACGCGTTATTCGAAGGTCGCAGGTTCGGATTCCTGCCGGTGGCAAGTTATCTTTTTCGTCCACTTTTCTTTCTTCGCATTTACATTACAATTACTTCTAATAACGTCCCCTGTACCTTCCTTGGCATCATTGTCTGTTAGTTCTTATTAATGATGTGTTTAACAAAGCAAACGAGCGCATAAGTCCATACTGCTTTCCTTCGTTCATAGCGAGGGTCTCGTTCTGGCAGATTTGTTGCCTTCAGGTGGTATGCGAGGGATAATTAGTCAGCTGCCAGCTCGTAATAAGATTACGTGCTACGTGACGCCTACAGGCAAAAAAAAAGAGTGTTCCACACTTGCCATAATGGCAACAGGCGGCGCTGACTGACGCTCCCACGTTTAAAAAAAATACACATATATACCCTATAAAGTGGACGGGGGGGGATGACCGCCACCGTAGCTCAGTGGTAGAGCATCGGACGCGTTATTCGAAGGTCGCAGGTTCGGATCCTGCCGGTGGCAAGTTATCTTTTTGTCCACTTTTTCTTTCTTCACATTTACATTACAATTACTTCTAATAACGTCCCCCTGTACTTTCCTTGGCATCATTGTCTGTTAGTTCTCATTAATGATATGAATAGTAGTGGTGCCTTCTTGAGCGGGGTCCTCAACATTGTAATTATGGGCATGACCATTTTAGTCATGACCATTTCAGTTTCCGTCGCAGGCTTCGACTACTGCTTACCACCTTTATCACACATCGCAGTCGTCGTTTTCGAATCTTCTGTGAACAACGTCCACACAGTGCTCCTCTTGCGCGTGCTCGCCATTACGACGTGACAAAGGAAGCAGTATACACACCAAAATGTAATAACGCAATATAGCAATTAAGCACCACGTGTACATTGCCGACAGTTAACCAGCGCACGATAGAAGAAAAAGGGGTGAGGAGGTGAATGCATTAAGCTGTGAGCGGAGAGGAGCGGGCAAGTACATTTAGCCTGGTCGGGGTGGGGGCCACCTCCAGCCCGCGCTTGACGCCTTGGGAAGGGCTTGGACGTGGGCGCCGTAGGCGACGGAGACCAGGGCGAGTTCATTTCTGCCTCTGTCGGGTAGGGCCGCAGACGGATTTGGGCTCGTTCTACTAGCGTAGAAATGAGCGCTTTAGTGAAAAATTTTAGATGCGCTCGAATTCTGCGTCTCGGCATCGCTCGCCTCGCACTCATGCGCACCGGCTAAGGGGGCGGTATTGGGGGTGGAGGTGGCAGTTGCCGTAATCGATTAATCGAAAAGTTTCAATCGATTAATTCGATTAACTGAAAGGCGGAAATCGATTACGATTAATCGATTAACCATGCACCTTTAATCGATTAATCGTTCATCCATTTTACCATCCCTACCAGGGAGACACCCCGGGGGAGAACTTGGGCGCTGATGTGCGAAATTGAGAAGAGGAAGGCAGATGCGGTTTCAATATTTGTCAGAATCGTGTGCGGAACAATGACACCACGCGTAAGCATCACGGCAGAAATCGGTGCAACCATGTAATTGCAGTCAGGTACATGTGGCTTGGTAGTTAAGTCGACGTGTGTAACAGAGTTAGGAGGGAGGCGTATGAAATCCATGCAGCAGAGACGGATTTAGGGTGGATCGGTCGGATCCGAAAGCAGAGGTAAATCAAGGTGAAGAGAGCCGGCTGAACAGTCTATAAGAGCGGAGTGAGCGGCTAGAAAATCCATACGTAGAATGAGATTATGAGGGAATTTTCGATAACGGTGAAAAGAACAACAGTGCTTCTATCTGCAATAGTCACACGGGCAGACAACATGCCAATAATAGCGGCTGTTCCCCCGTCGGCGATTTGTACGGCTCGGTTTAGGGCTGGCGTGGAAACTTTATTCAGTCGACGGCCCAGAGGAGCACTCATAATGGACAGATGCACCCCGGCATCGATCAACGAGCTCAGCGGAACATTGTCTACAGTAACGTCCAAAAAATTCAGGGTTGTCTGTAATGTTAAATCAGGATTTCTTGCAAAGGTCGTCACTCATCTCCAGAAGCTGCACTGCGTAGTTTTACTGTCGGAGGCACTGCTTACTGTCGGAGAGGCAGCGTGGCGTTGTGGGGGGGCGAAGGAGATTGACGGCGAGCATGGGACGGTGACCGGTCGTAGCGAAGTTTGGTCAGAGGTGTGGCAGGAGCAGAGGATGTAGTCGGCATAGAAGAACCAAGTGGTGAGGACGACTGGTGGACAGAAGTGGCCTGGGGAGGAGACACATAGTGTGCCGGTGGAACCCAGTGGTTGCGACAGTGGCGAGTGATATGACCGACTTGTCGGCAGTTAAAACATACGGGCTTCCTATTCAAAATTCTGGGCTGGTGGATGCTGGAAATATTGCTGGATATGGGAGCAACAATAATGGATGTGGTGGAAATAATGGTGGATAAGCTGGAAGCTGTGGTGGTCGTAATGGCTGACGATGGTGAGAGTGGAAAAAATGGTGGTAGATGGTGGTGGTGGTGGCGAGCCAATGATGGTGACAGTGGAAAATGCTGACTGATGGTGGCGATGCAAAATATGTGTGGGTGTATGGCTCGGTGAACAATGTGGATGACGTTGGCATGATGGAAGCATGGCGGATGATGCTGGCATGATGGAAATGATGGTGGCGAAGCAAAATATGTTTTGGTGGATGGCTTGGTGAACAAGCTGGATGACGGTGGCATGACGGAAACGCATTTGGTGCAGTATGTGAAACACCGTTATTTTTAACGTTTCCCTCTAGAATGTGCAGACAAATGTGTTTGAAGCCCAAAGAAGGCAACACCGATCATTACGCTATCTAGCACGCTTTTTTGTCATGCGGTGTCAATACAGCCTCAACTTTTGTGGAGTGAAGAATCCGTGAATGTTTATATTTTGTGCACATACTTATATCTGTTTGACATCTGCGATGTGGTGCTGTATTGTGATGCTTACACGTTTAGAGGTGTCGGTGTGAACAGCGACAGCAAATGTCATATCACCGCGAAATTGTAGAAGTAAATGAAACCTTTTAAGGGATAGATCAGAAAATAGCCACCACTTGATATCGCCACGCTAGAAACGTAACTGGAAATTCTTGCACACATTACCTCAGCTGCACTCTAAGGTAACAGTGAAAGCTAAACTACACGACCGTTTACCTTCGGCATGCGTCGACAAAAGATCCGCGAAGTATCACTTCCACCATCAATTTCTACCACCACGATTTCCACCAATGTTTAGGCCTAGCGTACCGACCGAGTGCCTAGCGTACCGACCGAGTCCATCTACGTGTCGTCAGCGCTTATCAGTTTCAGGATACACGATTCCGACCTGTACGAATAACCTTACAGCACAGCTGTGTCATCGGTTAATCTAAATGCAGCATTTTTAGGGGCGAAGCTCGTCTCAGTCTAACCTTGTCCTGCGTCAGGCGTAACCGGCCGTATCTCGTGATAATGATCACGATGACGCTGATGACCATGAAGAATAAGCGCGTTCCAGACCACCTCTATTTCCCATCGTGCGCACCGAGGAAGCAGAGCGTCCCGCAGGCGGTGTGGCCATCTATGTCAAGCAGAACACTGTAGTACATTAAAGCCGTCCACCACCACTACAGTCACTAGAGTCATGGCCGAGAGCATAGAGGGGCAGCTTAGAAATGGCTAGGCAGGTGGTGTCTGTCGCCCAGGTTGGCTCCATTCCTTGATCTTCCTTGGATGTGCTTGCGGGGGCTTAGTCCATCCCTCCTTCCCGCGTCCTATACCCCTCCAGAGCATGCGCGTCCCCCTCTACCTCTCTCCTCTCCAACGCTCACTCCCTTTCTCTCCTCTAGCAATCCTCTACTGTACGGAGCGGCGCCCGCGTCCTACACCCCCTCCAGAGCATGCGTGTCAAGGGTTTCTTTTTTAACAGATGTTTGCTTCATTGATTTTTATACAATTATCTATTTATGGCAGCTAGCCATGATGGTCCTGACGGTTTACAGCTGTTTTGTGCTCCGGCGGTTTTCAGCATTCATCATACGCAAGCACACACCATTTGCCACCATATTCCAGCAGCATTATTCACCATAATTATGGATGGCGGAATCCACCATTCCCATGGTGGACAGATTTTAATAGGGTTGCCGTCAAGGGAACGCCATTCAGACAGATTGCGTTGTCGAGAATACTTGGAAGCAAGGCGAAGACCGGAGGGGCGACGATAAAAAAAACATTGCTGATGCCTCTGTCAAAGGAATCAGTATAACACGAAAGTGAAACGGGTCTTCAGAGCGGCAGTTGAGCGTCTAATGTGCATTGTTTCGACACAAGAACGAAGGATTGAATGCTACAGCAATAAATTGTAATTTCACGCGAAAACGGCAAGCAGCTCTAAACTCGCTGCGTGCACCTCAAGCAGAAATGACGCATGAAATGATCATACACAGAAGGAGCGCGGACAAATTGCCACAGCTCGACACTTAAAGCGCGCTTCTCAACACAAAAAAGACGCGCGCAACGAAGGCACAAGTATATTCGCAATGCCCATAGACTGTCGCGCCCCTAGCGGAATATAGGAGCGTCCTCTCATGGATGATCAGTAGACGACACCATGGCAGCCCTACACAGTCGCGCACTTGTTCGGCTGTGTTAGCAGGAAACAAACACTACGAGTTTGCTTGTTTCCTGCTTGAGTGAACAAACCGGGCCCTCCGTGACACGATAAATCTGACTCGCTCTTGCGAGACGCGACGTTTTCGTGAAAATACGTGCCAACTCGCGCGTTCAACGATGACCCACATCGTGTCTGCTTCAGTGAACAAACCGGACGCTCCGTGACACGATAAATCTGACTCGTTCTAGCGAGACGCGAAGTTTTCGTGAAAATACGTGCCAACTCACGCGTTCAACTATCACCCACATCGTACAAATATCAGCTTCTCGAGGTTTTGTGTAGCCACGTGGGATCCTGGAAGGGCAGGAGTGTAGCGTATATTGTGGCTTGGGCTGAACAGGTAGGCGGCAATGATGTGCCGGCAGCCGAAGTCGGCAAGGGGTCGGCGGAGTTGGGACCACTGCGAGTCTCCAAATAGGTACGTCCACCACCACCGATAATGTTACGGGTGGCTTCTCTAATCAGTCAAAACGCTGGGTGAACAAGATGGCAGCGTTCCAGCAACAACCGAAAACCGTCGTCGTCTTTCTCTTCTTTCATGCAGCTACGATGCGGCGGCTGTTCTGTATCGATATTGTCACGTGGTCGTGACGTTGACCCAAGCAGCAGTCGGTATGTTCAAGATGAAACTGTTTATTAGGCCGAACTTGTGGCCGGTAAACTGAAAGTCAGATTACAGCAATACACGCTGGCACTGATAGCGGCGAACAAAGCGTCGGCCGTCGATGAACTGAACATCGTTGGAGCGCGCCGGCTTTTATGCATCACGCGTCGAACATTCTAGCCTTATCACAGGTCATCGCGCAAGCTCTGGAATAATCTCGAGTGGTCGCGTCTTGCGTGCAATCTTAACAAAACGATCTACAATAATCGCGAAGGTTCTAGAACAATAAGGCGCGGTTTGAGCCGAGCTTTGCTGACGGTCTCTGTGGGCGAAAACGAATACAACAAAAGTGAAAATAAGAATAGCGCGTGGCAATGCCCCCTCTGAAAAGGAGGCATCGTCCCGATGCTTAAAACAGAACACGGGAGAAAATGCATGCAACAATAAATCACAACAATAAAGAAAGAACGTACAATAATTAAGCAATAAGTGCAGTCCTCGGGTTTGCTAACGCGCGTAATACGGCTTGAGGCGCACGACATGGACGACTTCAGGTCCGCGCACGGCGCTGTTGAGAGTTCGTGATGCCGTCCGGGACGACCTCGTAGTCCAGAGCACCGAGACGTCGAAGCACCTTGTACGGCCCGAAGTATCGCCGAAGAAGCTTCTCACTGAGTCCCCGTCGGCGTATTGGCGTCCACACCCATACACGGTCACCGGGTTGGTATTCCGTGTGGCGTCGTCGAAGGTTGTAGCGGCGACTGTCAGTCCTCTGCTGGTTTTTGATCCGTAGGCGGGCGAGCTGTCGTGCTTCTTGGGCGCGCTGTAGGTAGGTGGTCACGTCGATGTTTTCCTCGTCGGTCACGTTTGGTAACATGGCGTCGAGCGTCGTTGCCGGGCTCCGTCCGTAGACCAACTTGTATGGCGTCAACTGCGTCGTTTCTTGTACGGCCGTGTTGTACGCGAAGGTCACGTACGGAAGGATGGCGTCCCACGTCTTGTGTTCGACGTCGACGTACATGGCCAGCATGTCGGCGATGGTCTTATTTAGATGCTCGGTCAGGCCGTTGGTCTGTGGGTGGTACGCGGTGGTCCGGCGGTGACTTGTGTGGCTGTATCCCAAGATCGCCTGGGTTAGGGTCAGCCGTAAAGGCCGTACCTCTGTCGGTGATGAGAACCTCTGGGGCGCCGTGTCGAAGGACGATGTTCTCAACGAAGAACTTGGCTACCTCGGCGGCACTGCCTTTGGGCAGGGGCTTTTGTTTCGGCGTAGCGGGTGAGGTAGTCGGTGGCTACGACGATCCATTTATTTCCGCAAGTCGACGTTGGGAACGGCCCCCAGAAGGTCCATCCCGATCTGCTGGAACGGTCGCCGAGGAGGCTCGATCGGCTGAAGGAAGCCTGCTGGTCTTGTTGGCGGTGTCTTCCGTCGCTGACAGTCTCGGCACGTCCTTACGTAGCGGGCGACGTCGGCGGCAAGGCGCGGCCAGTAGTACTTTTCCTGTACTCTTGCGAGCGTGCGAGAAAGTCCGAGGTGTCCAGCCGTCGGGTCGTCGTGTAGTGCCTGGAGTACTTCTGGTCGCAATGCTGAAGGCACTATGAGAAGGTAGTTGGCTCGAAGTGGCGAGAAATTCTTCTTTATGAGAACGCCGTTTCGCAAGAAAAACGAAGCGAGTCCTCGCTTGAATGCCTTCGGAACAATGGTGGTCTTGCCTTCAAGGTACTCCACAAGGCCTCTGAGTGGCTCGCTGTCGTTCGGCGAAGTCGTCGGCACTTATGGTTCCCAAGAAGAAGTCATCCTCCTGGTCGTCCTGAGGCGGCGGGTCGACGGGGGCGCGAGATAAGCAGTCGGCGTCGGAGTGTTTTCGCCCGGACTTGTAAACGACGGTAATGTCGAATTCTTGAAGTCTCAGGCTCCACCGTGCGAGGCGACCAGAAGGGTCTTTCAAGTTAGCTAGCCAACACAAGGCGTGGTGGTCACTCACAACTTTGAAGGGTCTGCCGTAAAGGTAGGGGCGAAACTTGGATGTAGCCCAGATGATGGCAAGGCACTCCTTTTCTGTTGTGGAGTAGTTGGCCTCTGCCTTTGATAGCGACCGGCTAGGATAACTAATGACCCTTTCCAGTCCGTCAGTCTTCTGCACAAGAACGGCGCCGAGTCCTACACTGCTTGCGTCAGTGTGTACTTCTGTTTCGGCGTGTTCGTCGAAATGCGCAAGTAACGGAGGTGTCTGCAGGCGTCGTTTTAGTTCCTGAAATGCTTCCTCTTGCGGCGTTTCCCACTTGAACTCGACGTCGGTCCTGGTGAGGTTAGTGAGAGGCTCGGCGATGCGTGCGAAGTTTTTAACGAACCGCCGGTAATAGGCACACAGGCCGAGAAATCGACGCACGGCCTTCTTATCGGCGGGTGGCGGGAATGTAGCGATGGCGGCTGTCTTTTGCGAGTCGGGGCGTACTCCGGACTTGCTTATCACGTGGCCCAAGAACAAGAGCTCCTCGTAGGCGGAGCGGCACTTTTGTGGCTTCAGGGTGAGTCCGGAGGTCTTTATTGCTTGAAGTACAGCTTCAAGGCGCCGGAGGTGTTCGTCGAAGTTTGAGGAAAACACAACGACATCGTCCAAGTACACAAGACAAGTCTGCCACTTCAAGCCTGCCAGTACGGTATCCATTACACGTTGGAACGTCGCAGGCGCCGAGCAAAGACCGAAGGGCATTACCTTGAACTCGAAGAGGCCGTCTGGTGTGATAAAGGCAGTCTTCTCTCGGTCTCTCTCGTCGACCTCGATTTGCCAGTAGCCTGTCTTGAGGTCCATCGACGAAAAGTACTTTGCGTTGTGGAGTCGATCCAGGGCGTCGTCTATCCGTGGGAGGGGGTACACGTCCTTCTTCGTGATCTTGTTCAGGCGACGGTAGTCGACGCAGAAACGTAGCGTGCCGTCCTTCTTCTTCACCAAAACCACGGGAGACGCCCAGGGACTCTTGGACGGCTGGATTATGTCGTCGCGTAGCATTTCGTCGACTTGTTTCTTCACGGCCTCGCGTTCGCGCGTCGATACTCGGTACGGGCTCTGTCGAACTGGTCGAGCCCTTTCTTCTGTAATGATGCGATGTTTCGCAACTGGGGTCTGTCGAATTCTTGACGACGCCGAGAAGCAGTCTTCGAATCGCAGGAGCAGGGCCTTTAGCTGGTCTTGCTTGACCTTCGGAAGGTCCGGGTTGACGTCGAAATCTGGTTTGGGACCTCGATTCGTCGAAGCAGGTTCGGTAGTATCGGAGAGGACGAAAGCGTGGCTGGTGTCCATGAATTTCTCGATGCGGGCGACCCTCGTACCAATGTTAACGTGCCTATATTCGTGGCTGAAGTTTGTCAGCAGTACCTTTGCTTTGCCATCACGCAACTCGGCGATGCCTCTTGCGACGCAAATCTGACGGTTTACAAGCAGGTGCTGATCGCCCTCGATGACACCTTCGAAGTCTGCGGGCTTTTCGGTGCCGACGGAAATTATGATGCTGGAGAGAGGCGGAATGGTGACGTGCTCTTCTATCACGTTCAATGCATGGTTCCCCGGCGTCGTCTGGGTAGGCAGAGCTTTTTCTGAAGTTAGTGTTATTGACTCAGATCTTAGGTCGATGACGGCGCCGTGGTCACTTAGGAAGTCCATTCCAAGTATCACATCCCTGGAGCAGTTTTGTAGGATTACAAAGCTCGCAGGATAAGTCCTGTTATTGATGGTGACTCTCGCCGTGCAAACACCGGCCGGCGTTATTAGATGACCGCCAGCGGTCCGGATTTCAGGGCCTTGCCAAGCAGTCTTCACTTTCTTCAACTTCGCCGCGAAAGGGCCACTGACGACGGAATAGTCGGCTCCAGTGTCGACGAGGGCGGTGACGTTGTGGCCGTCGAATATTACGTCGAGGTCACTGGTTCGTCGTCGTGCGTTGCGGTTGGGTCGCGGCGTCGGATCACGGCTGCGTCGAAATGTTGCTCTGCTTGCATGTTGCGCCGTCCCGTCTTCGTCGGTCCGTGACGTTTCGTCGGCAGGGCTTCGTCTGCTTCGCGTCGTGTTCTGTAGGTATTGTCGCGTTGTCGTCGTCGGCGGCCGCGGAGGATCTTCGGCATTTCGTCGTACAGCAACCGCACCTCCATCGGTTGCTGCCCTTAGTTTCCCTGATACGGGTTAGGCGACCGGCCCCGGTTTGGGCCGGTGTACTGCCGGCGGTGCGGTGAGGTGTAGCGGCCTGGCGACGGCGATCGAGAAGGACTTCGCGGTGTCCATTGCGCTCCTGCCAGGTAGTCGGCGATGTCTTGCGGTCGTTCACCCCGCTGTGGACGAGGCGCGTTGACGGCGAAACCGCGCAGCCCCATCTGTCGGTACTGGCAGCGGCGGTAGGTGTGGCCGGCCTCGCCACAATGGTAGCAGAGCGGGCGGTTGTCAGGGGCGCGCCAGACGTCGGTTTTCTTTGGCGCGTAGCGCTGGCCGGTAGGGCGTCGGTCGTGGTGGTGGTGGCGGCGTCTGGCGACGGAACTGCGGCGATGCGGTGACTTGATGTTGTCGCGGAACGGGAACAGGACGGCGGACTGCAGCAGCGTAGGTCATAGCCTCTGGATGTGGCTGCGGGGGTTCGGGGACTCCCAACGCTTGCTGGACTTCGTCACGAACGATGTCAGCGATCGAGTCCACTTGAGGCTGTGGCGAGGGTAAAAGCTTGCGCAGTTCCTCGCGCACGATCACTCGGATCGTTTCGCGCAGGTCTTCGGAGCAGAGGGAATGAACGTCTGCATACCCTGGCGTCGAGCGGCGATTGAATTGGCGGGTGCGCATCTCCAGTGTCTTTTCAATCGTCGTTGCCTCGGAGACGAATTCCTGGACAGTGCTTGGTGGGTTCCGCATAAGCCCAGCGAAGAGCTCTTGATTTACTCCTCGCATGAGGAAGCGGACTTTCTTGTCCTCGGGCATAGCAGGGTCAGCGTGGCGAAACAGTCGTGTCATTTCCTCTGCGAAGATGGCCACGCTTTCATTCGGAAGTTGGCTCCGCGTCTCCAGCAAGGCTGCGGCCCTTTCTTTTCGGACGACGTTCGCGAACGTCTCCAGGAAAGCGCTGCGAAGAAGGTCCCATGTTCGAAGTGTGGACTCCCGGTTCTCGAACCAGGTCCTTGCTGCGTCTTCCAGGTATAAGTATGCGCGGCGCAGTTTTTCGTCGGAGTCCCAGTTGTTGAAAGTCGCGACTCGTTCGTACGTTTCTAGCCAGGTCTCAGGGTCCTCACTTGGTGATCCATGGAAAATGGGTGGCTCTCTCGGTGGCTGGATAACGATCGGTGCAGGGGACACAGCGGCCGTCATCGTGCCTGTCGTCTTCGTCGCCGTGGCTTTTGGCTTCTCCGGCAGGAGTCCGTGCTGCGGGGGAAGTCCTTTCAGTCTGCGGCTGGCTCGACTGTCCGTGGCGGGGTGGGTGTCTTCGTCACGATTTGGGCTGGGTTCACGGCTTGACGGGGGCGTGCGGTACATGAAAGAGGCAGCACCTCCACCAGATGTCACGTGGTCCGTGACGTTGACCCAAGCAGCAGTCGGTATGTTCAAGATGAAACTGTTTATTAGGCCGAACTTGTGGCCGGTAAACTGAAAGTCAGATTACAGCAATACACGCTGGCACTGATAGCGGCGAACAGAGCGTCGGCCGTCGATGAACTGAACATCGTTGGAGCGCGCCGGCTTTTATGCATCACGCGTCGAACATTCTAGCCTTATCACAGGTCATCGCGCAAGCTCTGGAATAATCTCGAGTGGTCGCGTCTTGCGTGCAATCTTAACAAAACGATCTACAATAATCGCGAAGGTTCTAGAACAATAAGGCGCGGTTTGAGCCGAGCTTTGCTGACGGTCTCTGTGGGCGAAAACGAATACAACAAAAGTGAAAATAAGAATAGCGCGTGGCAATATGACATTGTCACGTGGTCGTGACGTTGACGAAGGCAGCAGTCGGTATGTCCAAGATGAAACTGTTTATTTGGCCGAACTTGTGGCCGGTAAAGACAAAGTCAGATTACAGCAATACACACTGGCACTGGTAGCGGTGAACAGAGCGTCGGCCGTTGATCAACTGATCATCGTTGGAACGCGCCGGCTTTTATACATCACGCGTCTAACATTCTAGCCTTATCACTGGTCGTCGCGCAAGCTCTGGAAGAATCTAGAGTGTTGGCGTTCTGTGCACAATGTTAACAAAACGATCTACTACAAACGTGAAGCTTCGAACACTGAGGCGCGATATGCGCCGAGCATTGCTGATTGTCTTTGTGGATTTAAACAGAGCACGTCTAAATAACACGCGTAGCAATGCCCCCCCCCTCTCAAAGAGCGTCGCCCCGAGGCTTAAAACAGCACATGGAACAAAAATGCATGTAACAATAAATACCGACAATAAAGCAAGTAAAAACTTGATGCCGCAGTTAGCCTTAACGCGCATGCAACGGTTTAAGGCGCACGACATGCACGACCTCGGGACCTGCCCGGCGTCGCTGAGAGTTCGAGATGCCATCCGGGACAACCTCGTATTCGACTGCGCCGAGACGTCGAAGCACTCTATACGGTCCGAAGTATCGTCGCAGAGGTTTTTCACTTAGTCCACGTCGTCGCATCGGTGTCCAGACCCAGACACGGTCACCGGGCCGGTATTCTGCATGGCGTCGTCGAACGTTGTAGCGACGGCTGTTCGTCTTTTGTTGGTACTGGATGCGCAGACGGGCCAGTTGTCGGGCTTCTTCGGCGTGGTGGAGGTACAATGCGACGTCGATGTTTTCCTCATCGTCCTGGTAAGGTTAGCGACAGGCTCGGCGAAGCGGGCGAAGTTTTTAACGAACCGCCTGTAATAGGCACAGAAGCCGAGAAATCGACGCACGACCTTCCTGTCGGTTGGTGGCGGGAAAGTAGCGATGGCGGTTGTCTTTTACGGGTCGGGGCGTACTCCGGATTTGCTTATGACGTGGCCCAAGAACAAAAGTTCTTCGTACGCGAAGCGGCACTTCTCTGGATTATGGGTCAGTCCGGATGTCTTGATTGCTTGAAGTAAAGCTTCAAGGCGCCGAAGGTGTTCGTCCAAGTTTCATGAAAACACTACGACGTCGTCCAAGTACACAAGAGAAGTGTGTAACTTCAAGCCGGCCAGTACGGTATACATACCGCGTGGGAAGGTCGCTGGGGCCGAGCGAAGACCAAAAGGCATGACCATGAAATGAAACAGGCCGTCTGGATTTATGAAAGCGGTCTTTCCTCTGTCTCTCTCTCGTGGACTTCGGTTTGCCAGTAGCCTGTCTTGAGGTACATCGATGAAAAGTACTTCGCGTTCTGGAGCCGATCGAGGGCGTCGTCTATTCGTGGGAGTGGATACACGTCCTTCTTCATGGTCTTGTTCAGGCGACGATAGTCGACAAATAAACGTAGCGTTCCGTCCTTCTTCACCAACACCACGGGAGACGCCCATGGGCTCTTGGACGGCTGGATTACGTCGTCGCGTAGCATTTCGTAGACTTGTTTCTTCACGGCCTCGCGTTCACGTGTCGACACTCGCTATTGGTTCTGTCGAACTGGTCGGGCACTTTCTTCTGTTGTGATGCGATGTTACGCAACGGGGTCTGTCGAATTCTTGAGGATGCCGAGAAGGAATCCTTCAATTGCAGGAGCAGGCGTTTGAGCTGGTCTTGCTTGACCTTCGGAAGTCTCGGGTTGACGTCAAAATTTGATTCGATACCTCGATTCGTCAAAGCAGGTTCGGCGGCATCGAAGAGGGCGAAATCATTGCTGGCGGCTACGCATTCGTCGATGTAGGCGCCCGTGGTACCAATGTTGAGGTGCCTATATTTGTAGCTGAAGTTTTTCAGCACTACGTTTGCCTTACCGTCACGCAGCTCGGCTATACCTTTTCTGACGCAAGTTTGAGGGTGCAGGAGTAGGCGCTGATCGCCCTCGATGACGCCTTCAAGGTTCGCGGGTTTTTCGGTGCCGACGGAAAAATTAGGCAGATCCCAAGTACCATGGCAATCAATGTTATGCGAAGCATCCGGAGGTAACGTGACTGGGTTGTATTTTTTTCAGCAAATCCTCATGAAATCATGCTAAAGATATTTACAGATGTTGCATGCACAGACATGTTGAAAAGTCGCATATGTTTCATATAACTAGTTGCTTACAGTTGTGTAACGATGCCAACAGAATCATGGGTATTGCCAACACCAGAAGCCGTAAGCTGATATGTAGAGCTTGTGCTTGCAAGGATGGTAGCCCTGGGTAGTGCAACGTAAACCAAGAGCTTGTGCTTGCAAGGATGGTAGCCCTGGATAGTGCTACGTAAACCAACTACAGTGGATGGTGCTTAAGTATACAACTGACGTTAACCCGACATGACTCCTTCGTCATAGGAGTACGTATGTGATGTCTATAAAATTAGATAGCCAGCACTGCAACCACAATATACATTTCAGCAATATTACGCCTGCATAGCGTGTTCTTCCAAAGCAGTTTCGAGACCTGACGTGGCTCTGTGGTACAATGCTTGACTGCCACGCAAAATGCTGGGTTCGATTCCCTGCTGCGACTCTGATCTCTATTCTTTGTATTCCTCGCCTCAAAGCCGCCGATGTCTGTTTTTTTTTAAAGCTGTTGTCTATAAATTATCAGTGTCAACACCAACGATGTCAGTTTCCCTTAACGCTCGCGCATTTAAATTACCAATGCCTGTTATCGCCGTTCCTGGGTAGATATAAACTGTCAAACTCCTGTGGCGCATACGCGCATTACGCGGCCCGTGGTATATGAATATGAGCCACACGTGTCTGGAGAAATGAGGTCTGACGACGTACGCGACGGGATTTTCACATTATTCATGACATGACCAGCCGGACATATTCGTCAATACCTTTAACAATGTGCTTGATTGGGCTGGTTGGTGCAGCATGGTAGACGAAGAATTAAAAACAGCGCTGTACCGGTTGGCCTCATCAAATGTATGTGCACTTTGGCTCATGTTTCTTGGTTTCTGCGCAGTCACCTGTGTCCTATATATTGCCCCTGTTTTGTAATAAAATATTGGTTGTTAGTTCAGCGCCG
Source organism: Rhipicephalus appendiculatus (assembly GCA_030522465.1). NCBI lineage: Eukaryota > Metazoa > Arthropoda > Arachnida > Ixodida > Ixodidae > Rhipicephalus > Rhipicephalus appendiculatus. The sequence continues at coordinate 17,598 of JALIZH010019240.1, forward strand.
CGTATGTGTTTCTCGTCCCGTGTTTAGCGCTGTTTTAGTGGCGAAGCTCCTTAAGCCGTGGGTCGTGCGTCCTCGATGTATGTAGTTGTAGGTAGCCACCTCTCGTTTGGTTCTTGGAATGTCCGCTAGATGGCGGTACTTGTATATGATGAATATATTTAGGGGCGAAGCTCCTTATGGCATCACCTCGGCGGTTTTCGGTTCTCCATGCATTCTGAGTAGCCAGTAGGCACTGGATTTCGACCTCCAAGTTAGTGCCGGTGTGAGATGTCCCCTGTGCGTGATTAAACAATAAAAAAATTCACAACGTACATGTAAAATTAAAGTGAGCTGCGAGTCGCCATGACTCTCATCGACCCTTTAGTATAAATCCGCCCGATCTTACGTCGTTGATGATGTACTGCGCAGAATTTGCGGAAAATTACTGCTTTACCGACGCACCTCCGAAGCTTCGCCCACTCATCATCATTCACTCCGTGGATATGGTGTCGTCATCTCCAGTTCTCGTCTCGTTTCCGAGAGGGCGCTGTCCTATAGACATGCGTACAATATGGCGGTTGGGTGAAGGTACGCTAGATGGCATTGGCGGTGCAGCTGCTCTCCGATTGCGCGGACCGCCGTACGAGTGCGCTTGCCGGATCGTGCTGCTTGGCGGACCATGGACGAGGACCGGTCATTGAAGTTTGAATAAAATTTCACACACACTATCGCTTTGATTATGGCTGGGCGAAACCACTGAAGGTTTCACGGTGTAACCATGATTGCTTCAGTCACCATAACTCTCATCGACCCTTTAGTATAAACGCGCCCGATCTCACGTCGGTGATGATGTACCGGGCAGAATTCACGGAAGATTCACGGTTTACCGATGAACCTCCGCAGCTTCGCCCACTCATCATCATTCACTCCGTGGATATGCTGTGTTTTTTTAATTCTTCATCAATACTTCTTACCTTCCCATACAAATTTTGGTCTACCCCAAGTTAAGGAGGCCATCACGAGAGCTACCCAGACGTAGGCGGCTAGATAAATAGATAGATAGATAGATATGTAGATTGGAACGCAAAAGTGCTTACAGTACACAAAGAAATGCTTCGCATTTAATAATGACGCTGTAGAGCCGCGGAACGGTCACCTGTTTTTCTATCACACTCAATGCATAGTTCCCTGGGGTCGCGTGCGGCGGGAGCGCTTTTTGTGAGGTTAGTGTTATCGATTCAGACCTCTGGTCGATGACGGCGCCGTGGTGACTTAGGAAGTCCATTCCAAGTATCACATCCCTGGAGAAGTGTTGTAGGATTACAAAGCTCGCAGGAGAAGTCCGGTTATTGACGGTCACTCTCCCCGTGCAGACTCCAATCGGCGTTATCAGGCGGCCTCCAGCTGTCCGGATTTCGGGTCCACTCCAAGCGGTCTTTACTTTGTTCAGCTTGGTGCCGAATGGCCCACTGACGACGGAACAGTCGGCCCCCGTCTCGATGAGGGCGGTGACTTTGTCGCCGTCGATGAGAACGTCGAGTTCGCTAGGCCGTCGCCTTGCGTTGCGCTTAGGTCACGGCGTCGGATCACGGCATCGTCGATTTGTTGCGCCGCTTCCATGCTGTGTCGTCAGGTCTTGCTCGGTCCGGGAGGTTTCGTCGGCAAGGGTCTGTCTGCTTCGCGTCGTGTTCAGCAGGTTTCGTCGCGGCAGCGTCGCCGGCGGAGGAACTTCGTTAGTTCGTCGTACAGCAACTGCACCTCCAACAGTTACTGCCCCTGGTGTTGCCCCCCTACCGTTGATGGCGAAACCGCGATGACCCATCTGTCGGTACTGGCAGCGACGGTAGGTGTGGCTGGCCTCCCCGCAATGGTAGTAGAGTGGGCGGTTGTCAGGGGCGCGCCCGACCTCGGTATTCCTTGGCGCGTAGCGCTGGCCGAGAGGAGGACGGTAGGGCGTCGGTCGTGGTGGTGGCGGCGGCGTCTGGCGACGGAACTGCGGCGATACGGTTAGTTGGTGTTGTCGTGGACGTGGAGGAGGAGCATGAGGGTGGGCTACAGCAGCATAGCTCGTGGCTTGCAGCTGCGGCTGTGGAGGCTGCGCAACGCCCAGTGATTGCTGGATCTCCTGGTGTACAACGTGAGCGATGGAATCCACTTGAGGCTGCGCTGAAGGCAGAACTTTTCGCAGCTCCTCTTGCACGATCGCTCGGATCGTCTCACGCAGGTCGCTCCTAGCGTTTGGACGTCGGAGTAGTTTCAAACCGAGAAACTGCGTATTGTCGATTGTCGAGGCTTCGGACGTAAACTCTGCTACCCTCTTCGGCGGGTTCCTGACCGATACGGCAGAGAGTTCTTGCTTGACACCCCTCATAAGGAAGCTCACTTTCTTCTCTTCGGTCATGGTGGGGTCGGCGTGGCGAAACAAGTGGGTCATCTCCTCCGTATAGATCGCAATGTTTTCATTGGGAAGCTGCACACGTGTTTCCAGGATAGTTGCGGCACGTTCCTTGCGGAAGAGGCTCGTGAAGGTGCTTTGGAACGTCGTCCGAAAGAGATGCCAGGTCTGTAGCGTGGTTTCTCGGTTCTCGAACCACGTCCTCGCGGCGTCCTTGAGGTAGAAGTAGGCGCAGCGCAGTTTTAGATGCGAAGCATCTTATGCTCGAGGCTCTGTCCGTCCCTCCCGCGTCCCCCGTCCCCCGTCCGGCCACTGTCATGAAGTAGGGAAGCACCCATTATGCGAGCCAGAACACTGTAGTAATATGAAGGCCGTCAACCCTGACACAGTCATCAGAGTCATGGCCGAGAGCACATAGAGGCTGCTTAGCAATGGCTAGGCAGGTGGTGTCTGTCGCCCAGGTTGACCCCATTCCTTGAGTCATGGCCGAGAGCACAGAGAGGCTGCTTAGCAATGGCTAGGCAGGTGATGTCTGTCGCCCAGGTTGACCCCATTCCTTAATCTTGCTTGCATGTGTTTGGAGGGGGCTTAGTCCGTCCCTCCTTCCCGCGTCCCACACCACCACAGCGCATGCGCGTCCCCTCTCACTCCTAAGCTCACCCCCTTTCTCTCCTCTAGGAATCGTCTACTCTACGGAGCGGCCCCCGCGTCCCCTCCCCTGTGCTCTCCTACGCACACCCCCCCTTCCTCTGCTCTAGGAATCATCTACCTTACGGAGCGGCTAATGCACGTCCTCTCCAACTCTCTCCTCTAGGAATACTCTACTCTACGGAGCGGCTCCGGCGTCCTCTCCCTCTCTCCTCTTGGAATCATCTACTCTACGGAGCGGCTCACGTGTCCCACACCCCCCACAGCGCATGGACGTCCCCTCCCCTTCTCTCTCCTCTCCTACGGTCCCCCCCCGTCCTTTCCTCTACGGAGTGGCGCAAACGACAGGTGGTGTGACAGCTGCATACTCCGCTGGGGGCGCCACGGTAGTTCCGCGGTATGAAAATCACAGAGCGCGCGCGCCTCATTCGCTCTCCTGCGCAGCGCCGCGATGAGCGCCCGGACCACCGCCGTGAAATGAGAGCGGCGACATTCCTCCCGCTCAAGCTAATTATCTCCCCGCTGCTTCGCATCCACACATGGTTCCCTTTAGCGGGAGATGGGGAATTTTTTTTCATCGGAGCCCCAGTTGGTAAAGGTCGCGACTTGTTGATAAGTCTCGAGAAAGGTTTCTGGGTCCTTACTTGGTGATCCGTGAAAAGTTGGTGGCTCTCACGGTGGCTGGATCATGATCATTGCAGGGGACACAGGAGCCGTCATCGTGCCTGTCGTCTTCGTCTCCGTGAATGTTAGCTTGTCCGGTAGGAGTCCATGGTGCGGGGGGAGTCCTTTCATTCTGATGCTGGCTCGCTCGACTGTCCGTGATGGGGTAGGTGTCTTCGTCACAATTTGGACTGGGTTCACGGCTTCACGGGGGCGTCCGGTACATGAAAGGACAGCACCTCCACCAGATGTCACGTGGTCGTGACGTTGGCGAAGGCAGCAGTCGGTATGTTCAAGATGGAAATGTTTATTTGGCCGAAATTGTGGCCGGTATACAGACAGTCAGATTACAGTGGTACACACTGGCACTGATAGCGGCGAACAAAGCGTCGGCTTATATATATATATATATATATATATATATATATATATATTGTAAGGGGATTTATTCGGTGACGTTGGACAGCAGGCAGAGAGCCGGCAAAGCGAAAGAAAACAGTCAGTCAGGGGGCACCCACAGCTCGCGATCTGCGCTCGCGCTTCGCACCAAGCGAGCGTCCCACTGGCGAATACGTTGCTCCTTCACCACTACAATACCCCGGCGATGAAGAGGAGCCATCCTGGCGACTCAAGGCGACGAGAGTACAGGAGGGTCGTAACAGGGCTTAAGACGATTGACGTGGACCGTCTCACGACCAAGACGGCGCTTGTCCGTGGACGGCTTGATCGGCTCGATCACGTAGGTGACGGGAGAGGGGCACTTGATGACACGGTAAGGGCCGGGATACTTCGGTGCAAACTTGGGGGTCAGGCCAGGAGAGTGGAAAGGCAGTCGGAGCCACACGAGGGAGCCGACGGGGTAAGTGTCCTGGGCCAGATCACGGTCATGGCGATCTTTTTGGAGGGCTTGATTATCCGCGGTGAATGAGCGTGCGAGCAGACGACACTCTTCAGCATATTCTGCCATTTCAGAAACTGAGCTGAATTCGGAGGCATCGGGGTTATACAGCAAAATTGTGTCGAGTGTGCTGCATGGTTCGCGGCCATATAAAAGAAAAAATGGGGAGAAGCCCGTTGTAGATTGTGTTGCAGTATTGTACGCGTACGTCACGAATGGTAGAAGGACATCCCAATTGGAGTGGTCACAATCAATGTACATAGCAAGCATGTCTCCCAGTGTTCGGTTGAAACGTTCTGTTAGGCCGTTCGTCTGAGGGTGGTAGGCTGTTGATGTGCGGTGTACCGTACGACATGAATGAAGGAGCTGTTGCAGCACTTCGGACAGAAACACGCGACCTCTATCACTCAGCAGTTCCCGTGGTGCACCATGACGGAGAACGAACCGATGCAAGATGAATGTGGCAACGTCACAAGCACCAGCCGAATGTAGCGCGGCCGTTTCTGCGTATCTGGTCAGATGGTCAACAGCGACAACCACCCATCGATTGCCAGTAACAGAGCAGGGGAGTGGGCCGTATAGGTCAATCCCAACACGGTCGAATGGGCGTGACGGACATGGCAAAGGCTGCAGTAGACCAGGTGAATGCGGAAATGTCTTCCGTTGTTGACACAACGAACAGGGAGCGAATGTATTTTCGCACGAATGAGTACATACCCCGCCAGTAGTAACGTTGGCGGATCCGTTCATACACTCTTAAAAAAAAAGGTTGTAGTACTTACTAACTTCGGTTTACTAACTACTTGTCACATATGTTACAACCCTGTTAGTAAGTGAAGTTAGTAACGGGAAGGTTAGTAACCGTTACTACCCTCATCTTTACAAACTCAGTTAGTAGCGGTTACTAGTCGTCTCGTTGCTAACTAGTAAAACATAGGTAGTAACGGTTACTACCTCCCCCCCCCAAAAAAAAGCAGTAACCGCGATCATTTCGCCTCATTAGTCACCCGTTTTTATAACGGTCAAATTCGCGAGCATGATCATTACAGTATATCAATGGATAATTATGCATATGATGTCGTGAAGGAGAACAGCACAGATACACAACCACTAGTCTACGCGACACGTGTAACTTGTAAGTGGTTCCAGGAGTATTTATAGCCCTACCTTCGGAGAACACAGCTGGTGCCGGTGAGCAGCTAGGCTTTACGATGAATAATTTAAGGTACGCGCCTATATTTATATAGCGTACCATTTGATTAGGTGTGCGAGGTAACACAGCGTAGAACTTTTAAGCAAGCATATTAAGACAAACAATATGTTATCTCTATTTTGCATAATACCGCCTCAACATGGCTTAATAATCAAGAGCCAAGACGAGGTACTAAGCTTACTATTATCGCCTCAGAGAATTTGACTGGGTCCCCGTGCTAGTAAATAGGCTGCAAAAAAGCTCGTAATAATTACTTCTAAGGTTCGTTTAGCAAGTTCGTTAAACAGGTGCATGGCAAAAAGTTAGTAACTGTACGCAAGAGGTAGTAACCATTGCAACCTATAAGTGTCTGCTAACTTAGGTAGTAAAAAAGGTAGGAAAAAGTTAGTAATGGCCCAAGAAAGTTAGTAACAGCCGCTGTTACTAACTTTTTGCTCGTGGTTACAAGCTTTTTACTAACTTTTTTTTAAGAGTGTACGTTTTTAGTGCACCAGCATGTGCATATTGCGGTTCCGCATGAAAATATGCGCAGACATCAGATCGCATATGGCGGGGTATGACGAGGAGCCATTTACGACCCGCCGTTTGGTAGTTGCGCCGGTATAGGAGTGTGTCCCGTATTGCGAAATGCGTTGCTTGGCGGCGAAGAGCACGCGGGAATCTGGAAGCCGAAGAGTCGGACAGAATATTCAAGAGAGAGACGATCCAAGGGTCCTTTCGCTGTTCAGATGGCATGTCTGTGACGTTAAGAGCAGTGATGGGAAACTCAACGGCTGAGCTTTCTTCTTGAGTGGATTGCGTGGGTGATCGTGATAGTGCGTCCGCGTCAGAATGCTTAAGCCCCGATCGGTAGATGACGCGAATGTCGAATTCTTGAAGGCAAATAGGGGCGAAACTTGTTTAACGCCCACACAATCGCAAGGCACTCCTTTTCGGTAACAGAGTAGTTGGCTTCCGCCTTAGTGAGGGCGCGGCTGGCATAGGCGACAACATACTCCGTAAAACCGGGTTTGCGTTGCGCGAGTACTGCACCAAGGCCGACGCCACTGGCGTCCGTGTGTACCTCGGTGGGCGCAGTCGGGTCGTAATGGCGCAGAACGGGCGGCGAAGTAAGTAGTTGGCGCAGTGCAGTGAAAGATTCGTCACAGGCTGGTGTCCAATTTGAAAGATCCGCAGGGCCAGCAAGCAGCTTCGTTAGCGGGGCAATGATGGAAGCAAAGTTCCGAACAAAGCGACGAAAATGCGAGCACAGGCCCACGAAGCTTGGCAGTTCTTTCAGTGTAGTCGGCTTTGGATATTCAGCAACAGCGCGAAGTTTGTCAGGGTCGGGGAGGATGCCGTCTTTGGAAACGACATGACCAAGTATGGTGAGTTGTCGAGCGCCAAAGTGACATTTCTTCAGGTTAAGCTGAAGACTGGCGTTGGTCAGGCACTGGAGGATCTTGCGCAGACGATTGAGATGGGAACTGAAATCGGGTGAAAAAACGACAACGCCATCGAGATAGCACAAGCATATCTTCCATTTGAGCCCGCGTAAAATGCTGTCCATCATTCGCTCGAAGGTTGCGGGCGCATTGCACAGTCCGAATGGCATTACTGTAAATTCGTAGAGGCCGTCCGGGGTGACGAACGCCGTTTTCGGACGATCACACTCAGCGATTGGGACTTGCCAATAACCCGAACGCAGGTCTAACGAAGAAAAGTACTCGGCACCTTGGAGACAATCGAGGGCGTCGTCTATGCGGGGAAGAGGGTAAACATCTTTCCTCATAATGTTCTTGAGGAGCCTGTAGTCCACACAGAATCGGATGGAACCATCTTTCGTCTTGACGAGGACAGCGGGGGAAGACCAAGGACTACAAGAAGGCTTGATGACTCCGCGCTGTAGCATGTCGTCTACTTGTTCTGTAATTACGCGACGCTCCACTGGTGATACACGATAGGGGTGCTGCCGCAAAGGCGTATTGGTCCCAGTGTCAATTTTGTGGACAACGGTGTTCGTTCGACCTAACGCCGCTTGGGGGAAATCAAACGAACTTCTGAACTCGTGCAGAAGGGTAAGAAGCTGCTCTCGTTGAGCCGGAGCGAGATGGCTGTCGATGGAACGGTGAAATGCATCTGACGACACGCTGTCCGAGGCAAGGTGAGGAGTCAGCGCATTCAGCTCCGGATTTTGCGGGGTTTCGAAGAAATCAATAGGCAGGATAAGGTCTTCATCGATAGGCTGAATGTAGCCGAGGGTCTCGTTACGGCGTAAACTGAGAGGGCACGAGTTGGGATTGGAAATAAATATTCCGGTGGTGTCTTGCCGAAGTGATAGAACGGCGAATGGCAGCGACGTATGGTGGCGGCTACCGAAGAGGTCGGATGGTGTGAACAGAACGGGAGCGTCAGAAAGTGAGGTGCAGTAAGCAGGAACAAATACGGCGCCGAAAGGAGGAAGGTCCATGTCTGTCGCAACGACAAGCTTGGTCACAGTAGATACCGGCGCATCGACAAAAGGCGCATCACGAAACGCAGATAGTTCCACCTCGGCACGAGCGCAGTCGACAACGGCGTGATGGCGGGATAAGAAATCCCATCCCAGGATGACATCGTGGGAGCATGAAGCCAACACGACAAATTCGATGGTGTACAATACGTCTCGAATGACCACTTTGGCCGTACATGCCGCAACGGGCTCAATTTGTTGTGCGCTCGCAGTGCTGAGGGATATGACGGGAGACAGCGTCGTGACTTTACGAATGGATCGGCAGAGTCTTTGACTAATCACGGATATCGCGGCACCAGTATCTATGAGCGCAAGTGTTCGTACACCTTCAACGATTACATCAATAAGATTGGCGGGGGGACAGGCGAGGACTTAGACAGATCGACGACGACGCAGCTCGTGCCTCCGGAGCTGTGGCGGTCAGTTTTCCGTGTCGATGGAGGTGGGTCGGCGACGCATTGGGGTGATAGAACGATGGCGTGGTGAATGGGAGCGACGCGAAGCGGAGGTTTGGGTAGCGGGAGCAGGTCGAGGGTTGCGGTCGTAGATTTCAGGTGGCGTGTAAGGCGCGCGGTATGGAGGCCGCAACGAGTAGTCGGCATACTCGCGGTCGGAGACTTCAAGTGGCGTGTAAGGCGCGCGGTATGGTGGTCGCAACGAGTAGTCGGCATACCTCGGTGCATCCGGGTTTACCGCGAAGCGCCGACGACATAGGCGTGCAACGTGACCTGGAATTCCACAAGCGTAGCAGATCGGCCGGTTGTCAGCAGTACGCCAGGGATTCCCGTAGTGCAGCTGTGTACCAGGAAGTGGCGTGGTGGATGGCCGAGCAGGTTGCGGAGGTGATAGTGGCAGACGACGTGGAGGCCTTGCAGCGGCAGCCGCGTAAGTCAATGGCGCAGCGACAGGTGTCGGTGGAGAGGCGGGCGGCAACGCCTCGGAGACCTGCTCTTGAATAGCCTGTCTGATGGCTGGCGCTAGACAATTCGCAGGTGCTTCGGTGGTCGGCAAATATGACACGCACGAAAGCTGTCGAGCCACTTCTTCGCGCACATATTCTTTTATCTGTGCCATCAGAGTGTTGTCACCGCCGATGGTCAAGGCGGCGAGGGAGTCGTCTACTGTCGTCGACCTCCGAACTGAGACGCGTTGCTTGCGAAGTCCTTCGAAACTCTGGCACAGGGTCACAAGGTCGGATACGGTACGTGGGTCCTTCGCCAGCAACATTTGGAAGGCATCGTCATCTATGCCTTTTAAGATGTGCTTAATCTTCTCTTGTTCGCTCATCTCAGGGTTCAGGCGCTTGCATAGATCGATGACGTCTTCGATATAACTCGTGAAAGTTTCGCCCTGCTTTTGCGCACGTCCGCGTAGGCGCTGCTCTGCGCGGAGCTTGCGTACTGCCGGGCGCCCAAACACTGCCGCGAAGATGCTCTTAAAAGTGGCCCACGTGGAGAACTCGGAGTTGTGGTTGTGAAACCACAGGCTCGCGACGTCTTTGAGATAAAATGGGACGTACTCCAATTTCGAGGGGTCGTCCCACTTGTCGGCGGCGCTCACCTTCTCAAACAGCTGCAGCCAATCTTCCACATCTTGGTCCTCGGTGCCGCTGAAGAAAGGCGGATCGCGTTGACGCAGGGTGGTAGGCACGATGACCAGTGGAGATTGGACGACCGTGCTTGGTTGGGCGGTGCCTTGCTCGGTGGTTGGATCAGGCATTGTCGGGGGCGGTGGGCAGCTTCCGGCTTCGAAGTTCCAGATTTAAGTAGCTGGGCACCCACAGCTCGCGATCTGCACTCGCGCTTCGCACCAAGCGAGCGTCCCACTGGCGAATACGTTGCTCCTTCACCACTACAATATATATATATATATATATATATATATATATATATAGGAACAAAAGAGAGTACGACGCACGTTGGTTTTGCACGGTATATTTTCTGACGTTTCGGCTGGTGGACCAGCCTTTGTCAAAGTAACAAGTACATGTCAACGCGTTTCCTTATAAATACGATTCACATGAGATAACATAGGATGGCGACGTAGATGAGCGATTATACAATTCATGGTGTGAAGTTTTGATGACGGTACAGTTAGATGTCATGCGGAAAAAATAAAAAAGTGAAAAAAAGATATATACATATAAATATAAAACACTAAAGGACAGAAATCAATTCTTCGCGCACACAGCATAACTCTGTAAGAACCGGAGGTAGAAAATAACAAAACTACAATGCAAACATGAAAATATCAAAGCGCCGCGTGATATTGCAGTCAGATTGTGCGTCACATACACAGCTCAGTCATTCTGATATGAATAAGATGAGTAGTTGATGCTTTTATTGGCGCGTGCGCGTTGAAATAGTCTTGTATCCATGCTTATGGTAACGGCGGCGATTAATCAACGCAAGTAACTGTAAAACTTGGATACATAAATATACACAATCAAAGAGGCATTAGAGACGGTATCCAACAAGCTTAACCGATGACGCCACAGGCCATAGGTTAAGGCTGATGATGCTTGCTGGGTACGCTAGAAAGTGTGCCTGTACTTTCGTTTCTACCTGATGACACGGTGTTGAATTTATAGATACGGTGTTGAATTTATAGATGAGGTACGACTCGCCGATTTCACGATCGTGATGAGTATGAAAGCCTGATTCAAGTATAGTGACCCTGATTTTTTCGAAAGAGTGCCCTGGTAAGCGAATATGTTTTGAAAGCGGAAGGTTAGGTAGCGTATTAGTATACGATCTATGGTGGTTGAAGCGTATTCGGAACGACGTTTCTGTTTGGCCAATATACTGTTTTTGGCAGACGGCGCACTCGAGCATGTATATAACGTTACAGCTATCGCAATTAAAGGAGCCGCGAATCTTAAAGGTGAAGTTTGAAGACGTACTAACGGCTTCCTGGGTGGTTTGCATATGGAGACAAACCTTGCAGCGTGATTTGTTGCAAGGTGCACAACCAGATGTTGTGGGTTCGCTTAATTTTGACGATGTTAACATATCGCGGAGATTCTTCGAGCGCCGATAAACTACGCGAGGTGATTCAGGAAAGACATTTTTCAGATGCTCACTTTGGGCAAGGATGTTGTGGTGGCGTTTGAGTATAGAAAGAACCTTTTGGCACTGATGCCGAGTAGGTTAATACGAGATTAGTGCCAGCACGTTGTTCAGGCAAAACGGTTTCCGCTAAGGATGTCGGCTCTATTCAATTGGTCTGCTCGGTCTATAGCGTCATCGACCAAGTCCGCCGGACGTCGTTTAATGAGAGCGCTTTTAAGTTGCTCGCAATTAGATAAGATATCTTCGCGGACGGAACACAATCGCTTGAAACGATGAGCCTGACTATAAGGTATACCTGTCTTGCAATGTCGCACATGGCTGCTCTGGAAATGTAGAAGCTGGTTTCTATCAGTAGGTTTGCGGTATAATTTTGTGAGCAATTTTCCTTCAGAAAGCGTGACGGTGACATCCAGAAAGTTCACCGAATTTGTCGAATAACTGTGCGAAACCTTGATTGACGGATGAAAATTGTTGAATCCTTCTATAAACTTTTAAGAGCGTGTCCTCCCCCATACGTCCAAATTAAGAATATATCATCTATAAACCGTCTATAAAACAAAGGCTGCAGGTCAGTGCTGGACAGATAATCATTCTCTAGAATGCCCATGAAAATGTTGGCATAAGTAGGGCCTATTCGGGTTCCCATTGACGTACCGCTGATCTGAACGTAATGACAATTATTGAATTCAAAATTATTGAGTTCAAGGATAAGCTTCAGTAGCAGTTGCAGGGCTTCTTTATCTATAGGTGTCTCGAAGCAAGAATCCTCGTATGCCTTAAGCACTGCAGCAATTCCATCGGCATGCGGTATGTTAATATAAAGTGAGGCGACGACCAGTGTTACAAGTATCGCATTTTGGGGAATGTAAAGACTTAATATGTCTTGAAGAAAAATATTGGTGTCCTAGACAAATGATGGAAATGTCTCGGGAATATGTTTAATAACGGAATCAACGTAGCGCGACAAGTTCTCGGTTGTAGTGTTTATACCGGAGATGATCGGATTGCCCGGTTTACCTTGCTTATGAATGTTCGGGAGCATGTAAAATCTGCCGACCACAGGGACTGAGCGGAATAAGTGACCGAACAGTTTTTTCCTCTAGATTTTTTTCTTTTGATAAAGTCATAAGCTTATCCTGCAAGATGGACTTAAAATTATCTGTTGGGTCGGTCGGAAGGGCTTTATAAAAACTGTCGTCCGATAGATGTCGTGCAGCTTCCGCTATGTAATGCTTCCTATTAAGGACGATGATTGCTCCTCCCTTATCGGCAGGTTTAATGACAATGTCAGGGTTATTGGATAGGTCCTCAAGCGCTGCTTTTTCCTTCTTTGTCAAGGATAGGTCTTCAAGCGCTGCTTTTTCCTTCTTTGTCTAGAACATTTCTGACATCTAGAAAGATCGCCGAGAAAGGCATTCGTTCAGAGCTGCATGTCACTGCATTGTCGACCTACTTGAGTGCTTCTAAAGTTCCCAAAGGTTTACAGCTAAGATTGCAACCGGCCACTTGCGATCTTTCTGCTTTACACAAAGCCAGGTGGCCACAGGTATTAAGTGACGCCTCTCTAGAATTACTACGTATGGTTATTGATCACTACAAATCACGTGCGCTTTGCCTTCATAGCGAAGAAGCCCGCCTTACTGCTCAGTTGGGGTCTCGTGAATCAGAATGCTTGGAAACCTATAAGCATAAGAAGAATAACTTAAGCATGCTCAAACGCAATAAATTCATTCGCGACGGCGCGGACCCATCTGTATGTACCGCTAATACAAATAATGCTCCTGTTAAATCGTCGGTCAGAAGCATGCCCACTGAACCCAGCAGCAATGTCGTAAACCTATCGGCTATCACTCTTTCTGCTGCTCAAATAGCTGCATTGTCGAAGGGTCTTACTTTTTGCCCAGCCTCAGGTGGATTTAGTGAATTCCAGCTTTTAAAAGATTTGGACAACTTTGCACGTAACATGCGCCTGAGAGAATACTTTCACGACCGTGAAAATTCCACCAATAATATATTACCTATGCCTTCGCACAAGAGGTGGACACCACCACCACAACGTAATCAATGTCTCGATATGTACATCAGTGGTGTACAGTGGCGTGACGTCCTTGACGCGTACAAGACCCGTGTTCCTTACCGACAAAACTTGACAAAGAAGGAAAAAGCAGCGCTTGAAGAGCTATCCAATAACCCTGACATTGTCATTAAACCTGTCGATAAGGGAGGAGCAATCGTCGTCCTTAATAGGAAGGATTACATAGCGGAAGCTACAAGACATCTCTCGGACGACAGTTTTAGGGGCGAAGCACCCTAAGACCGAGCCTTGTCGGCGTGCGGCGTCATCCGTGCTCACAGCACAGCTCTTTGTAGCCAGCTCTCGTTTAGTTCTTGGAGTGTCCGCTAGATGGCGGTACTTGTATATAATGAATATATCTAGGGGCGAAGCTCCTTATGGCATCACCTCGGCGGTCCTCGGTTGTCCATGCATTCTGGAGTAGAGATGGGTCGCTCAGGAGCGAGCCGGATCTTTTGAGCGGCTCTTTTAAAAGAACGAGTGATTCGCGGATCAGTAAAAGTGAGCGGCGGTTCTTCGGGAATGGCTCACTGAGCCAACTGAACCAAGTGACCCGTCGTTCTCTCTCGTTCACTGAGCCGGTGGCTCCCTCTGGCTCAGTAAGCTGCGGCTCTCTCTCGATCAGTGAGCGGTTTGTTCTCTTTCGCTCCCTGAGCGTCGGTTCTCTCACTCAGTAAGCGGCGGGTCTCTTTCGCTTTCTGAGCGTCGGTTCGCTCTCGCTCAGTGGTTCTCTTTCGCTCGCTGAGCGTCGGTTCTTTCTCGCTCAGTGAGTCGTGATCCGTGTTGAACGAACGCCACCAGCCGTTGTTGGTTGAACCGCTCCGTTTCGCGCTCCGTTGGCCGCTGCGAGCGGACTCGCTTCTCGCTCGCTGTGTGTGGTGCGCGTGGCCGTTCATCGTGAGCTGGTGCAACTCGTCGAAGACGAACAGATGAACGTACTTTACGTCATGGTTTTCATTAGTTTACCGTAAAATCCCGAGCACCCCGCCCATCTACCCTCCGAATCTGACAAGATTCGGAGGGTGGGGGGTCCTTGCTCGGTCATGGATTAAAATTCAATATGGCGATGGAAGAGCCACTAAAATTGAACGCACACTCGTGCTTCTAATGCACGGTGTAAGATATGTTCTAATGCAATGCTTTATAAAATACGCATGCGTTCACTGTTTTCATTTGCCCTTGTCGGGCGAATAACAACAATGAATGAAACAGTGAAAATGTTGGGAGGGGAGAAGGGGACGCATATTTGCAATCTCCTGAAGAAGGGATGGTGGCCATAGGCGTGCGCAGGGGTTCCCCTTCAGCGGGGGTAAGGGGGGCGAAGGTTCGTCGCAGCGCCCCCCCCTCCCTATTAAGTGAATGTATGGGGCAGAATTTGCGCCCCCCTCTCTTAGGGGACTAGGGGGGCGGCCGCCCCCTCTGCCCCCCCCTCGCGCGCACGCCTATGAGGGTGGCGCTTGCTCGGGATTTCGCGGTGGTCATGAAAATGTCACCAATATAATCCAGTCCAGTGCTTTTCTGAGCGTGCATTATTAGCACGTCAATAAAACGAATACTATCTTCTGCTGAAACAGCCCTACTGAAACGTTCCGTATGTTTCCGTATGTTTTTTTTACCGAAAACATACGGATTCCGTATATGTGCCATATGGAATATACGGATTTCTTACGGATTTATACGGAAGCTTACGGAAATTGTAAGGAAAATATGGGAGCCTGACATATAGCGCATAAGGAATTCCGTACGGGTATACGGATTTAGTCGTAAGGAACTTACGGAGTCCGTATCTAATATATGGAAGAGTCCATAAAGCGATACGGAATATACGGAAAGTATGATATGGAACAAACGGAAACTGCACAGGCCCGTAGCCAGGAATTTCTTCGGGGGGCAAGGCGGGGGGGGGTCACTTGATGATGGCCTTGAAAGACACTTATTTTTATTATTTGTCCTCGGTAAAACACCCCACTCCATCCGAATTTCGGAGGGGGGGCTAGGGGCACCCCCCTTGAAATGGGCCCCCCCCAAAATCTAGGGCACCCCCACCCTGAAAAAGCCAGGGGGGCCTGGGGGTACCCCCCCTGGCTACGGGCCTGCCGTACGGGCACAAGGTTAGAACCAGGCCCGTAGCCAGAAATATTTTTCGGGGGGGGCGCCACCTGTTCAAAACCTTGAAAACCACCTATTTTCATTATTTATTCTCGGTAAAACACCCCCCTGCATCCGAATTTTTGGAGAGGGGTGCCCGGGCCCCTAGCCCCCCCCCCTTCGGCTACGGGCCTGGTTAGAACAAAGGCAATCCACATCTGCTCTTTGGAAATTCCCATGTATCAGCAAAAAGTACATGGATATAGCATTGTGTTCTACACAAGGAAGACACATGGGCGCATAGCAGGGGCGAAGGCAGAAATTTTTTGTCGAGGGGGGGGGGCACCTCTTTGATCAGAAGGAGGGGGACGGGCAGGCAAATGGTCATTTTGCTCCCTGTTTGCCATGGTGAAAAGAAATCGGGGGGGGGGGAGGCACAGGCCTAGTGTGCCACCCCTGGCTACGCCACTGGCGCACAGGTAGAACGAGCAGAACCTAGGCTTGCACACGAAGAGAGGGGAGGGTGGTGACCGCCCCCTGTAGACACCAAAGAGGGGGTTGTGCAAAATCTGCCTCATATACTTTGACTTAGTAGGCGAGGGGCGGTGCGATGAACCTTCGCTCCCCCACCACCGTCGGCAAAAAAATTCGACCTCACTCAGACTCACTCAAGAAATATGTTTTGCTCTGAGGACTCACTCAGACTCATACTCGCCAAAATTTTCCTCAACTGGAATCACTCGGACTCAGACTCACTGTAATTTTACTCGACCGGACTCACTCGGACTCAAACTCACGGAGATATTACTCAGCCGGACTCACTCAGACTCATGGCTTCACCGAAATCTGAGTGAGTCGACTTATGAGTCCGTTAGCGTAAAATTAGCCTTTTCAATTTTGGTGTCAATGCTCTTTTAATGCCGATACCTCACGTAATTGGTGCTCTACAATACGCCTTTATATCTTGTACCTTCAAATACGAGTTATCAGTGGTTTCAATCCAGTAAGGTCAATTCTATGAAATACGCGTGTCGCACGAAATCTCTATCAAGAAGTTCCCCTGAAAGAGTTTGCAGGTGAAGGTCACGGCACCCCCTCTCCTAACTCGGTTAAAAAAAATATGAAGTAGCCCATCATTGAAATATCTGTGAAAAGATTTGAGTACGAAATTAAGCGGATATAACAATGATAGAAAAGCTAAAGCTGAGTAGATAAGACCATAGGTCGGCAATTAATGGTGGAGCTCACTCAGACTCACTAATGAAATATATTCCGCGCTTAGGGCTCACTCGAACTCAGATTCAACAATATCTACCTCAACCGGACTCACTCGGACACAGACTCACGAACATTTTCCTCAAGCAGACTCACTCAGACTCAAACTCACCAAAATATTACTCACCCGGACTCACTCAGACTCAGGCTCACGGCCCACTCTGGGTCTGAGTGAGTGTGAGTGAGTCGTCTCATGAGTGAGTTTGCCGGCATATCCCCCCCCTGATAGCGAACCACGCTCGTATGTAAGTGGAACCAATATGTGGGATGCACATGTGCGGAACGCATGCGTATCACACATGTGTACAGCAGTGGTAAAATCTTCTTGAGCGCACAAGCTTATATATGACATATGCAGAATCTTTATTCATTTATTTATTCCTCTCACTACTGCAGTGTTCAAAGATCATGATTATTAGGGTGATGTATAGGTTACAAGATAAACAGACATTCACCCATTCTCAGACTCATGCATATACTCACAGCGATGAATATTCACTCATGTTCATACTCACATCTACTCACATTCCTCGTCACTCACTCGTATACACACTATTACACTGGTGAACTCACTCACTTTCATACTCAGACTCACACTCATCGATAGTCACTCACGTTCCTACTGTCCACGTTCATAATATATTTGTCCACGTTCATGGATTGGCTACAGAGAAGCTTTACAAGGTGGGCTGTGGTAACATATTCTAAAGTGAATGAAATTATTTAGGTCCAGTTAAGCACATCATGAACTTACTGGTTTAACCCTCGTAGTCGGTCATTCACACTGACAACAAACATTCTCTTTGACATGAAATGACCTCATGAAAACTGTCTTTCTTTTGTCGTAATTGGGTGTTTTTGAACTTCTTGTATGCTCAGTATTAAACCAACAACGACTTGTATCAAGAAAGACCCGGTGGCCTGCAGGCTTTGTTAATTGGAAAGATTCACATTGAACGAGCACTTTCCCTTAAGCAATACGAGGCAGTGCTTTCTCTATTAATATACGTCGTGAGAGCATACTCAGTTGCCTTAATATGTACCTTGCACAAATTCAACTTCTGCCTGAAGGACCACATTACATATATCTCAGAGATCACAATTTGGGTTTAACAGGTGTAAGTGGTTCTTAAACTAGTGGTACTACCTGCGTGGCCTGTATATATTGCAATTTGAACTTTTTTGAGGCACTGGTCTTGATAACATACATTTTTTTACATAATGTGCTGTGCGGATACACCATGTCGTACGTACGAAAACTTTAAGAAACAGATGCATGCAGTTTTTGTTAAAGAGCTTCACTATCACCCATTTGGTTGCACATAAGGGTTTAAGAGCACACATGTGTCTACATAATTCAGCCACAAAGGAAGTACTGATGTATTCAAATCGGTAAAGAGAAAGCTCACTGCTCTGATTAAGAGTGACAATGTTGCACTTCTGATCCTACTACTGTAACACCTTTATCATCAGGTTAAACAGCTAACCAAGTGCTTAATTTTTTTATATGTTGTCGTACGTGCTAATAAGTGTGGATGCTGTTCAAATCTCCAGTGATCAATATTACATACGCATTGTCGTACAGAAGCTCACTGTTGAAGATCCCAAACCACATGTCGAGCTGCTTGGTTATTTGTTTTCATGCAAGTTATGTAGCAGCCAATTTTAAGATAGATGTATGAAGTACTTTTGCCTCTTTGCTCTACTTCCCTATTGACCATGAATCTGGATGCACATGATTAACACCCACTTAAACTTCAAGGGTACACAAAATGAAACAAAAACAAAGAGGTAAAAAGAGAAAAGTAAGGCAGACAGGTTAGTCAAGTTGAACTGATTTGCTGCCCTACAGTGGGAGTGAAGGTGGTCAAAAAAAGAAGTACACATGAAAGCGCAACTGATATTCATGCACACATAACAGTGTTCATCATTGATGGAACCCATAAGTACTCACTCGCATTCGTACTCATACCTACTCACACTCATCGATACTCACTCACATTCATACTCGTGCCAACTCACCCTTATGTGTACTCACTCACGTTCATACTCACGTTTACTCAAGCCCCTCGTCACTAAAACCTTTCAAATCAGTGTGCGTACTCATGAGTGAGTAGTATGCCAAGCTGCAACTGTCGCATCTTCTGTTGGTAAGAGACTGATATACACAGAGATGGTTTCAAATGATTCAGTTCAACAAAAATTATTTTTGTATTGAAAAATATTTGTCTGTGTTCATGGCCTGGCTACCCAGAAGCTTTACAATGTGGGCCGTTGTAACATCCTAAAGTAAGTGAATGAAATTATTTAGCTGCTGTTAAGCACAGCATGAAAGCACAGCACATCATTAGTGTAACCCTTGTAGCAGCACATTGGCGTTGCCAACAAAGACACATTTTCTGTGCCATAAAATGAACATCATGAAAACTGTTTTCCTTTTGTCATTATTGAACTTCTGGTATTCTCAGTATCAAACCAAGAAAGACTTCAACCAAAAAGCCCAGTTGCCTGTGGGCTTTGTAATTGGAAATATTCACATTGAACAAGCACTTTCCCCTTAAGTAGTATTAGGAAGTACTTCTTCAATTATATGTGTGTCATGAGAGCATACTCAGAGTCACCTTATGTCACTGGCATGTACTAAACTTCTGCCTGAAGGACCATATCAAATGTTGCTCAGAAATCAAAATTTGAAGTAGTAAGTGTACGTGGTTTGTAAAGTGGTAGTGCTACCTGTCTGTCCTGTATATGATGCCATTTTAACTTGTCTGAGACTGGTTTTGGTGAAAAACAGTTTCTTCCATGATGTGCCATGCATGTACACAGTGTCATGCGTATGAAAACTTTAAGAGACAAACGTATTGACTTTGGTTAAAGAGCTTCATTCTCTCCCATCTAGTTGTACGAAAATTGTCCAAGTGCATACATATGTGTTTACATAGTTCAGCCGTAGAGGCAGGCCCGTAGCTAGGAATTTTTTTTGGGGGGGGGGGGCACTTGTTGAAGGCCTTGAATAACACCTATTGTTTATTTTTCCTCAGTAAAAACACCCCCCTTCATTCAAATTTCAGAAGGGGGGGGCTAGGGCCTTCCCCCTGGCTACGGGCCTGCGTAGAGGTAGTATTGGTGTACTTTGGCAAGCTATCACCAATAGTGACCATGTTGCACTTCTGATCCTACTGCTGTAATACCTCTATCATCATGATTATATGGCTGGATGTGTGCCTCACTCATTCATGTAGTTGTATGTGCAAGTAGTAAGTGTTGTTGCTGTTCGAATCACAGGTGATCAATAACACATATGCGTCGTCATACAGAAGCTGCCCGTTGAAGATTCTAAACCACGTGTCGGGCTGCTCGGTTATTAGTTTTCATGCAAGTTATCAAGTGGCCAATTTTTTAGATACAGATATATGAAGCAAATTGGCCTTCCTGTTGTATTTCCCAATAGGCAATGAGTCTTCATGCACATGATTAATGCTTCTTAAAACTACACAGCTACATGAAATGAACAAAAAAAAAGAAGAGAGGAAAAAGATGAAAGAAAGGCACGGAGGTCAACCAGATTGAACTGATTTGCTGCCCTACAGCGAAGGGGTGGGGGAGTGGTCAGAAAAAAGACTTGAACGTGAGAGCGCAACTGATGTGTGCGGACACATAACAGTGTTCATCATTGATTCACGGATGGTCACGTACAGAGCTGTGTTTATTTATTTATTTATTCAGAGTACCTGCAGCGCCCGAAGGCATTATTGCAGGGGGGAATACAGAGGGTAACATATGCTTACATAAAAAGGATAACTATGAAAACAATATTAACAGAAAAACAGAAAAGATGTACCTATGAGTGTAACAGTATGTCTCTGAACGATGTTTCAGTGCAACAGTCAACAATCTCCTGTGGAAGCTGATTCCACTGGGAGATTGTGCGTGGAAAAAGCGAGTGTTGGTAGAAGTTTGTTCTGGAAAAATATTCTCTTCTTTTTAGTGAGTGGTCAGTTCGGTGCTATAAGAAATGGGGAGGTAAAATGTAAGATTTTTTATCTATTTTAACCATGCCGTGAAAAATTTTGAAAAGCATTTCTAATCTAATGTTTTTTGTACGTGTACTTAGTAATTCCCACCCCAACCAATCCTTTAGTGCAGTAACAGTAAAAGTGAAGTCATTGTTGCCACTGACAAAACGGGCTGCGCGGTTTTGTACCAGCTCGAGCATATTACATAGGGTTTTACTTTGTGGGTCCCAGGCCGCGCAGGCATACTCTAATATAGGCAATGAGAATTGTTTGAGAATTTCAAAAGCGTTGTTTCAGCCCACAGTGCAGATTACGCTTGAATTGCCGTGCTATACGATAAAACTTAGGGGCCTGTTTTAATGATCGAGAAGTTTGGAGGTGCTACAAATGCTTTAGAATTTATATCATGGCTGCATGGACACACATGTGCAACATAAAGTGCAATAAAGTGAGGACGCTTTAGCTTCTCCTTCAAGAGAAGGGCGCGACAGTGTAATCGGGCCCCATGCACATTGCCTTCTCAACTGCTTGCCTGGCTTCGGTACTCGGTGGATGCCTCAACCGTGCTGCAAGCAAAGCAATGTGTGTGCGTGTAGCGTTGGCCATTTCAAACTATCCTAGAATGCCTACTGCGAGTACAGTTACGCAGTGCGCCATAACTCTTCCTTTTTGTGAATGGTAATTTTTCAAACAATCAACATTGCACACTTCCTGTCTCTTGACTTTTTGCCCCCAATTTTTGGTTTGGCTCGATCACTTGTGCAGCCCTTATTTTGCAATATCGTCAGCTGGATAATGCCATAAAAAATAACCGGTGTGCAAGCAAACACAGTGCCACATACATATTCAAACCTAATATTGCATTTTTTTTAGTTTTAGCGCTGAACACATAATATGAAATAGCAGTACATCAATATAAGTAAAAAAAAAAAAAGAAACAAAAAAAATTAAAAAAAAAATAGTTGTAACAGAACAGGATTTGAACTATCGACAACACAGTCGTGTTCTCGCGCTCTAGCCTGCTACGCCAGCCTGCTAGGCCATGCGCGCACCTAACGCAACGTTGCTTAATTTAATAGATAAAAGTGCTTGCGGGCTATCGGCGAGGGAGTGCATGCATAAGGGTGTGCGATAATTGCGATCGTACTTGGTATTGCGGGCATATATTTTGTGACCGTATCTATGCCGCACGCTTTTTCGCGTATCTTTTCACTATATATTGCCGGCCGCTCGCGGATGTAAACACGGATTTTTATGCTTACAAACAAGCTTGGAGCAGTTGAAGCCTGTTCCCCGGCCACCTCACGGAATCGGAGTGATACGCCGTTAACCCCTGCGTGTAGCTGTGTTCCACTAAGTACCTGTCTCGCTCGATCACAAATTGAGCGCGGGACGCGACGCTAATGCGCACGGCAGTGCCGCGCGTAGCGGCGGCATCAGCTGATCACGCCGGCCGGCTTGCTTCGCTTCCGTGCAACGAAATATCATGCCTTGAAAGATCACATAATGCACTACGCAAAAATGTTACTGCTTTGTAGTCATCCTCTGATTCATTGAGAACGTAGATACAACTACTGTAGAGTTTTGCATCGGCGGCAAGCATCGAACGTAAAACCGCACTAACTACGTCCGTCGTAGAAGCAGCAGAAGACTGTCGTCTGCTAGACAAAAAAAAAAAGGGAAAAGAAAATTTGCTGAAAAAAGTATTTGGTTTGCATTGTATAAATTGTTCTTCCAGATATTTCACTATTTTTTTTAATTATTTTGCCAAATAGCATGCATTCTTTCTCAATTATTTATTACGGTTACAGTTTTTTTTTTTTCGTTTTTCCGCAAACAAAATTCAAGCCAAATCCATCCACAGCCAAATCCAGATGTTGTTTGCCTTTGTTTCCGTGGCGTCTCTCGTGTGTCTCGCTACGTCCACAAGAAGATTGAAGGTAAAAGTATTAAATTTACGCAATGAAGCGCCGTTCCCTCGTTCGTGCGATGTGCAAAGATTGCGTGCTATTCCGCGGTTCTTGGAGTGCCGATCAAGTGCGAGTCATTCAAAGGAATCAGCGGAATGTGCGGGCGCTCGAAGGACTCCGAGGTGGCGGTTGGCGCCCCGTGGCATGCTCGTGGTCACTTACTACATGGCACTGTGAAACTGAAGGTGAGTGGACACGTTATCATGTAAAAGTATGCCACTCCGCGCAAGTCTGTATTACCGCACTCGGACGAGGCGTCGTGAATAGGCAGCGTTGCGCGCCTTTGCAGTGACGGACATTGTGCTGTTACCGATTCGCTTTGTCTACGCTGATACGAGCGGAGCCATGGCGCATCGGCACGGCCTTACTGGAGCGAGTTCGCAACAACTGCGGGAACATGCATGTGTGTGATGATCGATTTTTTTCTTATGTGCATTGCAGTAAGCAGAACGCAAACGACGCTTGCTTCGTTGCTAATAAAACAGTCTGCAGCGCCATTTCTTTCAGGGCAGCATTTTGCTCATGTTCGTGGGCGATATAATATGTAACTTGGCTCGATTCACCTAGCCAACCGCCTAAGTGGGTATTATAAGCATACATTCACGGTGGAGTGTTATTATGCCCTTGAACAGTGGCTTGAGCTAGTTAAACGTTATAATGTGTTGCATACATTCACGGTAGAGTGTTATTATGCCCTTGAACAGTGGCTTGAGCTAATTAAACATTATAATGTGTTTGCCTTGTGTAGGGAGATGTGTTCATGCAATCTGTGTATGTGCCTGCACATCGCCTTTGCTCGTCAGTAATTTGTACCAGCCAGCATTCACGTTGGACGTCTGGCTGTTATGAAAACTTGCACGCACAATGTGAGATTTTATCTGCCAGGGCTACTTTTTATGCATTAATGTATTGCCAGCATTTAGTAGAATATGTTACGCTGCTGTGTGTCAGTGGTGTGATTATCACGTTGCTGTGTGGTTGCTGATGCAAGCATTTATAGTTACGATGCATTAAAATTTCTCATCTGACTAGCTCATCAGGTGTGTGAGTGTTTCGGCACAAACAAGACGAGGAGAGAAGGAAGATGTGTAATGACAGGACCAGTGTGCAGCTACACATCACCCTTCTGTCCGACTCTTGTTTGCACTAGAACACCTTTGTTTGTTTATTGTGACAGCCTTTTCTGTAGTGCTTTTCATGCCCAATTTATGCTACAGCACAGTTGTCAGCAATTCGAGAGGGAACCCTGAAATTAGCTTTTAAAGATTCTAGAGACTAAATGCATAGTAATGCGCAGCACAAAGTGAGAATGAGAGACATCAGTAAGAGCTATGCGGGATGAGTGCAGACTGTCATCTGAAAAATTTATTGCGGAAAGCGTTGCCGAAATAACATTAGCCGCACACCTCATGCAATTGAGGGTCCAGTTAAAAAAAACAAGCTTTGTTGATTTCGTAACTTGTATTTTTCTAACTGAACCCTCACTTGCACTAGTTGTGTGGCTAATGTTATTTAGGCAAGGTTTTGCACAATAAATTGTTCAGTTGACAGTCCGTGCTCGTCCCACATTGTTCTTACTGATGTCTTTTGTTCTTACTTTGCAGTGCTCATTACTGTACATCCATAGAAACTAGCCCAGCTTGCCACTGTTTTGGACAAAATGCAGTTCGCAGGTGCAGTAGTGTTCATAACACTAAATGCTCAAGCGAAAGGGTATGTTTTGCTATTCAGTAAGTCACATTCATATCGGTACATTACAAGTAATCATTGATTAAACATTAATTCGTGTTCTTTCCCATATTGCTCACAACTGTAAATATCAAAATAGATGGTGCGTATAAAAAACATGGGCTTTAGCAAAGCAAACTCCGTGCTGTTACATTGAACAGCTGACAAAAGGCCACTGCATGCTTACTTGCCACTCATTTGGATGTGTTTGAAATACATTTCCATTCCTCACCGCACTGCCAATAACACTTCACATTGGGGCGACATTAACCGTGGATTGAGTGATTTTTTAAGAAAAATGTCAAGGTGCTAATAGGGAGCTTGCATGAATGACGGTGGTGGCCATTTGCTGTTAAACCAGTCGAGCCGGCGATGGGGAAAGTGCACGGTGCAGCATGATGATGATATATGTTGTTTAATGGCGCCACGGTGCAGCATCTCTCGCTTGAATGGTGTTGGCGCAATGGCACACTGTGGTAGAGTTACTGTATGATCCCCTTGTCCCGTAGGGAGCATATACCGTAACTCTGCTGCTGTGCGGTCGTGGGCTGTAGCAGGTCCACCGAAAGTAAGGCAAAAAAGTTGCAATTGAAGAAAGGTCGTTGCTGCATCTACAAGATGCCGAAGGTGTGCCTCAATGAGCGCGACAAGACGAAGGAGATATTGGAGCAGTGCTGGGAGTGGGTATGGCTTGCGCATAGACAACCGCAACAGGCATCATGTCTGTCCTTGCCACGTCGGTTCTGGTAGGCAAACCGTGCTTTGCTTTCAGAGTTTCTTTGTTTGGTAGTTCTGTTTACTACACTCACACATGAAACGTATCGGCTTCTTCAGTGACTTCGGAAAGATTTTCTGAGAGCGCGTTTGGTAGCTTCATGGAAACACACATGTACAGTACATACTGGTGTCACCTCCGGGATGATATAAAAGTTGCAATCTGGAACAGCTGTACTGAGTGAGGAGTACAAGGTCAGCAAATATGTACAGTCAACTCCACAAAAGATATAAAAAACGTCATATACTTGATGTCTTCGATTTTTCCTGATAATTGTGTATATCGCGCCCGTATGGCCAAATAACGTGAAATCACAATTTGTTTTCAAATAAACAAATTTTAAACGAACCATAAATCTACAAACATCACCAGGTGACGACTGTGTGTGTTCTTGAAGTGTCTGCGTTTGTAAATTCGTGATCATGGTAACAGCCACACATGCTAAATATTAAAATATATTTCTTCGACCCGTGTAAAATTCTCGAATTCTGAGCAATTTACCTATTTTTAAAAAATTCTCGACAAACACTGGTTTTTGGAAACTCAGTCGATTTCGGCATGCCATTGCTGGTTCTGTGAACGTCTTAGCAGCTTGTTCATATTTACAGCATGAATAGGCCTTTGTGTGAATAATAAGGTTCAGCATTTGTATTAGTCTAATAATTTTTCAGTTTCATCGCTGAAAACATAAAAAAAAAACTGTCAATGCCACTGTATGTTTAAAAAAAAACATCTCATCCTTGGTAAAAAATTATTCAGATTATTCTGATTAGACTGCAGAATGATATTCTCGAAAAACATGTTGCATGATATTTATCAGAACAAAATTACAAATTTTCAAACATTGTGCTTTCAGAGCGTTGTCGCTACTGCGTAAAGGACATATCTTGTAACAAGAAAATACAATAACATGCTTTTTTTCTTCTGTGATGTTTGCGAAATAACAATGGTAAGGCATGTTCTACGAGTGGAAGATGTTCTGTAAATAAGTCACCATTTGAATTAAATGTATTTCAGTAGTTCCCAACTTCGCTTCTGTTTTCAATGCCCCTCAGTTCATAGGCAGCCCCTCCAGTCGTACCCTCCTTTTCTTTCATCTGCTTGGTTGGGACGGAATATATATGTGGTATGCCGATGAATGTATTCTCTCAATGCAGCTCTTATTATGTCGTGCTATGCCAGAATTGATAGGTTGGTATAAAAGACAAGGCCTTTTCAGGGAAGAACTGAGTTTGAAAATGCGCTGTTTTTCGAAAATTTTTTAGAAATAGTTAAGCTGCTCAAAATTCGAGAATATCTTACGAGCTATTTCTCCTTTTACTTCTATTTGTACAAAGAAGAAATATATTTGTAATATTTAGCTTGCATGGCTGTTAGCGTGGTCGCGAATTTACAAAAACACACACTGTAGTCACCTGGCGATGCTTGTGAATTTTTCATTAAAATAATTTTTTTATTTGAAAATGAATTGTGATTTCGTGCTATTCGATCATATCGGCATGCTATACAAAATTATCAGCAAAATCTGAGGTATATGAAGTTTTTTTTATCTTTCGTGTAATGACTGTATGCAGAAAAGCTCTTCTGGAAGGACTGTTAGCGATAAAAAAAGACATCTGTGCTGACCAGTTTGCGCTTCATGCAGCCAACTGCATCATGTACGTGGACTTGTGGCCACACATAGACGCCTCGGTCATTAGCGAATTGTTGTCTTTTGGACGATTTTTGCCATCCAAGCCAGCACTGCTCTGATAGCTCCTTCAAGATGTCAAATGTGCGCCTCAACGGGCGCAACAAGATGAAGGAGCTATCAGCAGTGTGGCTTGGATGGCGAAAATCGTCCAAAAGACAACAATTCGCTAATGACCGAGGCGTCTATGTGTGGCCACAAGTCCACGTACATGATGCAGTTGGCTGCATGAAGCGCAAACTGGTCAGCACAGATGTCTTTTTTTATCGCTAACAGTCCTTCCAGAAGAGCTTTTCTGCATACAGTCATTACACGAAAGATAAAAACTTCATATACCTCAGATTTTGCTGATAATCTTCAAGATGTCAAATGTGCGCCTCAACGGGCGCAACAAGATGAAGATGCTGCAACCATTTTTCTTCGACTGTAACTTCTTTGCCTTACTTTGCGTGCAACTACTACAGACCACAACTGCACAGAGCACCATCGTGTCAGCACCATTCAAGCAAAAGCTCCTGCTGCACGTGCTTCCCCAATCGCCGGCTCATCTGACCATGACAGCTACATGGCTGTCTACCCTGTCGCTGTCGTTTGTGCAAGCTTCCTATAGAATGGTTCTGTGTTTTGTATGTATATCTGTAACTCAAAAACACCGGGTAAACTATATGCGTCTCACAAATTGGTTGCAGCACTGTGGAGGCTTCAGGGCTGTTCAGCCAATATGAATGGCGGAAATCCCTAGCGTGGATATTCATCCACGCCGCATCAGCTGCTTGGTGTTTTCATGGCATCTCTACAGATGTGTTGGGTGAGTAAAGCAAGCGGGTTGCAGTGCAGGGGAAAAGAAAAGATGGCAGCACCTCTTGGAAGCGCGTGCCTTCCACCTCGAATATAGCAAGTTCTCATTGTTCACTGTGTGGCCTGTAATTTTTAAAGTGGCACTTCTGTTTGCTTTATGTTTGCATCCTGATGCTTTGACAGCAATGTATTTTAGCAAGTGTTGCTAAACAAATAACCGATTTCAATAATGACAAAACACCCTTGATGCTTTGTACTCAGCATAAGCTGGCACATAGCTATAGCTGATTTCACCGTTTACTTGTGGGTGTGATGGTAGTGGGCAAGTAGCAAGCAGAAGTTCAGATCGAAGCAGGTGGTCACGTCTGCATGGGCTGTGCCCTGTTACCTGTGGCCACATATAGATTAAAGACATAACATACATTCGAAATGGGATTACCATATCACATATCACTGTGCCATATCATGTGCCAAACAAATGCAAATGTCTCAAGTTTGCCACTGTAAAGGGATCCTAAACCACCATGAGGTCGAAATTTAGTCACGGTGTTGCAGCTGTGGACGAGTCTACAATTAACACATAGCCGTGAGAATTTTTCTATACGCTGCCGTAATAGTACTGTTACACACGTTTGATGATACAAAACAGGCCCTCGCTGGTTTCGCTCTTTTGTTCGCTATGCTCCATTCGTTGGCTTGTCTCTTCTGGCCGAGTGCTCCTCCTCACCGTGCGAGGAAGAGCGGCCAGCACACAAACAGGTATTGTGAATGACAAGCAGATGTAAACGTTGACTTAAGGTGAGCACTGAGGGGCTGAACACTGCTGAAAGGCTCGGAGAGTAGAAAAGATTGTTTCTAGGAACTTGTGGGGCACCCGTGGCTCATAGTGCTGCCGCACTTGGCATTGTTGACCATGACACTATTCTGAACTCGATGCACGCATTCACTTGCAATGTTTAAAAATTATTGGAGGTGGTTTAGGGGCCCTTTCTTGCAATTACTGTAAGAATTAAGTTTTGCTGTGCGAGCAGAATCTGTTCATAATAAATCAGTCATAACGACATGTGAAATTTAGAAAAGTTTCACAGAAAACTCAGAAGGCTGAGCGATTGTCCCTTGCATGAGTGGAGATACCCTGCTTATGAGACATCTAGTGGTCACGACATTATAAGCAGTGTAAAATAGTCCGGTAGAGTGCTTTCTTCCATGTTATAATCAGAGGGGTTTTTAAACAGAGTGTTGTCACTTTGCCCTGTATTGCTAAAAATTGCTGAAAATAGGTGTAACGTAGGAATCACTTTATACCTCTTGCTTTTAGGCAAATAGTGTACCTGCCTAGTCGATGTAAGTTGATTTGGATAAATTTATAAATGCTCTAAAAACTTTGTTGACTATTCAGCTGGTGTATGTTTAAAATATATCATGGTAGACGTGAACACACTCGGTGACGTGCTTGATTAATGCATAATGGGACAAAAATAATAGTACTTAATATTACAGGCTGCATAAACTTACATGTCTCATGTGTCTGATTTCAAAAGCATGGTAACAGTGTGTGTACAAGTTTTTGGTTTCACTCCAAGTAAACATTCTTGCTGTACTTACTATGTGGGAACAAACAGCTTTTGCTCTTTTAAAGTCGTTGCATTACTCGATGGTCAAAAGAAGTATCAATAGCATATCCTTTCTCAGCCCACTCATCACTCTGCAACACTCAGTTCCCTTCAGCTTAACTGTGTGTGACTCGGTCCCTTTTTAATAAGTTGTTTTGCTTGTGTGTTTGTGTACGTGTGTGTAGGTGGAAGGGAGGGCACACCACATGTCACCTCATGCGACTTATATTTTCTGTTGTTTGTTACAAAAGATACCTCATAATCGAAGCGGCTAACAGAATGCACCAGTGTGACAGTGTCAGAGTTGGCTCTTTCTTGTAGCGCATGCAAGTAAGATATGTTTTGAAGAATAAGTCTTTCTGCCACTTGCCTGAGGAATGGCTACAGAAAGTGGTGCTGGATGCACTTCGTTAGCTTCGAATTTAGCAATCTTATATTCCATTTTCATACAACATTATATGGGCTAGACATCACAGGCTTTAATGGCATGAACAACATGCAGCGAGCAAGGCTATAAAATGGAGATTGCATAAGGATGAGGCGAAAACAGGGTGCTCTTGACGAGGACAGACAGAGGGAGCACAGGGTACAGGCGCTGTTCCCTCTGTCGGTCAAGTGCGCGCTGTTTTCGCCTCATTATGATCATCCAACTAGCTCGAGATGTGTTGTTCTAGTGCGCGCACTTGACCACAGAAAGTGCCGTGACACAGAAAGTGCTGTGAAACATGTTAAGAATTTTTGGATCTTCGGCTGCTATGAAGTTGTGTCACACAACACAGGGTGCCAACAGTGGGAGGTGAGCATAACAGCATTACATGTTTGTGCGCTGCAGTTTGCTGCGCATGCATGCATGTTGCATGCATGGGCAGCAGCTCGATATGTCCCACAGTTTGCTAAGATAGCTGCGCTGCTCTTTGGTGTCAACTCCTCCTGCTCGTAAGCAGCACAGAATACAGTGGGGATGGTAATAGTATAGTTATATACTGTAATTCTGAGCAGTAGTTATGGTGCACATAAAAGTATCAGGCTATGTACAGTACACATAAGGACTGCATAGTGCAGCATCGGATCTCTTCTACTAGGCTGCGTGACAGACTGATTTTTAGGACATTTAAACGCACACATGCACTGCAGTTCACGGTCTTTTTATTTCCACCTAGATCTACTCACACATTCTGGCCAGTTGTCGGTCACTTTAATGAGCAAGTCTTTATCAAGATTGTGAACTGAGCAAGTTGGTTGGTGCTGATGATGAATTTCGTGCACTGCTCTTGAGTAGGACAACAGACAGTGTCTTGTGTGCTTCAACGGACGTCGTCTTGTGACCTTTTTCCATCCGTTGTCCAACATGTGAGCGCTGCATGAAACTTATCAGGAAATCTTTGCATATTTTTCAGTATATTTGCACCATCAGTGTCAGTGTAAGCCATTCTATTAAAGAAGTTGCCCAGACATCCAGCTAATGTTGTTTCCCTGTGCAACTGGAGTTGTGGTTATTCTGGATGAGCTTTTTTTTATAGATTACATAATAAACTTGCAACTTCAAAGTCAAGTTAAGCTTCAGATGGATTGTAAATAAAGTTTGCCTTAAGTTTAAGAAGGGATGCCTCAATGTGCCACGAGAAAATGTGTGTTTGCTTCCGATGCGGAAATTGGGATATCGTAATTTACAATTCTAATAGACCTCATCTACGACATTGCGCAGGTTGATCTTAAGTGGAAAACCAGAAGCGGCAGTAGGCTCCAGAAAAGACCAAAGACCCCCAAGCTCCCTGTGACACACAGGAAGGCACTGGGGGGGGCATTGAAAACCAGCGCCGGGAGTGCATTACCAGTGCACTATGCTGCAGTTTCATCACGGAGGAAGAAGGCGACCACGCCCAGAGGAACTTCACGCTCTCCAGTGTGAGTGCTTAAGTAGTTATGTTTTTGTCCTGCCACAAGTGAAGAAATAATGCGTCAAATTCAGCCGGGGTGGCTAGAAGGAATAGGGGTGCAAGCGTGGACATTTCTTTAGCCAGGTAGTGTCAACTTTTGCACTGGTCCTGTTAGTGGCCCCAAGTGGTTTTCAGAAGTTGCAAAATCGTTGTGGCTACCGCCGCAGATTACTGTAGCTTCATCACCTCGGTAAATGCACAGATGCATCAGGGAATATTAGCTGTGTTAGTTTTTTCTAGAGCTGAGTGCTGCCAAAATTTTGCATTATGCTTGAGTTTTGTTCCAACGTGAGAGTCTCGAGAAGCTCGCCATAGATTAAATGCTGCAGTTTTACTTACGGGAGGCCGTACATGTGGGCTTGGGCTTGTTATTAGAAGCACCTCGGTTGGGTGAGTATTACCATTTTAAACATGTACAGCAAAAAAATTAGGGTGGACGGTGGTTTTGCAGTCGTCATGTTTCTCGCACTATTCTGTGACAGTGTTGTGCACTGCAGTGGCAGTCTGGTTCGTGTGCATGGCACAAGATAGTTACACAATTTCACGGCATTTCAAGTGCCGTATTGTGGTATAACAGGCCAGGAAGCGACAGAGCAATGATTTTTGATGGACACAGTTTCTTTATCTGATATACACAACAGATCATTGAAACTTCTTCATGTATTGGTCTTTGTAAGCTCACGTCAGTTTTATGGCAGAGACTGGGCAAAAAAATATAGAAGTAAACAATTTTTTATCCTAGCAATTTCAAATGTCTTGTTTCACAGAATTTCCTTCGCTGCATTTTGTGGTCTTCAATCTCAGGCTACAATATTCATTGTTGTAGTTTTTCTTACGCTGGTTAAGGTTAACCAGATATTGCGCATATTATGCTTACATTACGAGTGCAGTACTAATTCTATTAACCAAATGTTTTTGTTCTCTTCTTGTAACGCGCACTCTAAACTTCCTGTCCTGCGATGGCAGCTAGGTTGCGAGATGTCCGTTTCTTTGCTTTACTTTGAGCTTTTTTCCCACAAGTCCAGTTTCCAAATTGCAGTCTCTCATTGTACTCGAGCAGGGCGTTGTTCCATGTAGTTTCTCTTACAGTAACATTAGATGAGATGTACAGTAGAACACCGCTGATATGTTTTTGAAGGGACCGTGAGAAATAAACATGAGAGCTAGGAAATGAAAGAGCTAAAAAGCTGTAAAAGTGAAAAAAAAATATTGAGTGGCGCAGAATTTTCTTCAATGCATGCGCTTAAAAACAACGTGCAAAATTGTCTTGTGCTCATGCCCAAGCAACACGAAAACTTTTTCGAGCACCTGCAGTGTCATATCCTTGGAATAAATTCAGTAGCATACCGGCCAATCAAATGTTTCACGAAAGTGGAAGTACCCCCGAAAGCAATTGAAGAAAATTACCCCTGGTTCATGAACTCCTAAGCTTCTTCACTGGTACATGCATTGGCGCGCACTCAGCCATGATCTCGTTGATGGATAAAACTGTATAGCTAAAAGTGACATCATCCGCAGAAATCTAATCAACGTATGCGATTCTTTTGCCACCAACA
Source organism: Rhipicephalus appendiculatus (assembly GCA_030522465.1). NCBI lineage: Eukaryota > Metazoa > Arthropoda > Arachnida > Ixodida > Ixodidae > Rhipicephalus > Rhipicephalus appendiculatus. The sequence goes on from JALIZH010019240.1 coordinate 50,476, forward strand.
GTTGTAGTAGGCATCAAAGAACTAAGCACACGCCATATTGCCTGCTCAAGGAATCTGACAGCAACCACTACCATGAACTGAGAAATAGCGATGATGAGACCACGCCAATGCAACAGCGGAAACAAACGTCAGCCATCTTTTCATTACGATCTCAAAGGCTATGCTTTTGATCACAGCAACCAAAAGTTTGTTATGCGGGTCATTTGCACCGCTCATGCGGCTAAACAGTCAAGCCAGGCCAAGTGGCGTGAAAAGTCAACATTACCACTCACTTCTGTGGTCGCTCGACCGGCTCGACCACCTTTTACATTATTAATAGTGCGGTTATTTTAAACATCGGTATTTAAAATGAGATGAGTACACTGTATGTACTACGGCTTAAGGGCCAGTAAACAACCCCGAGGTGCAGAAATTGTTATCAAGAAAAATATGTGCACTTTTGCTATGTGAACATGCTACCGCAAGATTTTTGCGAATACGTGCTCTAATAAGGAAGTTACAGGGGTTAGAACATCAGTTTCAGCTGGTTTCAAATATTCGCGCGGCCTCGCCACCCTTCTCCGCCGTAGGGAGGGGGGAGGCGTAGCCCGTCATCATGATTCCGCCCACTTCGGCAACGTGACACGACGTCAGTGATACGTCATCGGCGCGCAGCCAACGACTGAGCAGGTCCTCCCCCCCACATGAGCACGTGTCATAGCGGCGCGGAGAAACAGCGCGATGAGAAGAGCACCGTTCCCCTAGTCGTAAAGTAGCGAGACGCCTCTTTATCTCGGAGGCTTTCGTTCTGGCAATACCGCTTCTCCCGGTAGTCTCGGGCTCTACAAAACGGCAGAGGGCAGCACAGAAAAATGAAAATGCGTACTGCGCGGCCGAAACTGCATCACCGCAGGGCCAAGGCGCCGTTTTGTAGGGCAAAGGACCAATCGACGAGCTCACTGCTGCGTCAAGTCGCCGATCGGTGACTTTGCGTCACTGCGCGTACAAGGAGGATTGGTCAGGCGTAAGAAAGAAGCACGGGAATTGTTTTTCGAAATGGAGGGTCTGCGTGGCGCGCAGCGCTGTAATATTCGGAAAACGTGATCGCCGCAGTCTACTGTACGAATTAGCGAGCTTGTTTGGGGGGTGTAAAAAAAAAGTCGGAGCCTGTTGACTTGCCCTTTAATACTTATACAGATAGGACATGCACCTAACTCTCTTGTTGGCACTTCATTTCAGTTACTCTGCTCACATACCTTGCTCCCCTATTTCTGTTTGGGTGGGCTATATTAGTCTGGCTGGCACAGATTTCGAATCGCAGCAGACGATCCTGCCTGCTTTCATGCTGATTTTTCGTCTTCATAAGCTGCAGCATTTCACTTTACAAGGTTGTTCAAGATGCCATTACTGCACACAAACTGTAAAGTTTAAAGGCAGTAAATGTACATGTACATACTATAAAATGTACATTAAGGCCTTTTACTGGCTATTAAAATTTCGGTGAGTGTACAGGAAGCATTTAATTCACAATGTTATGTAATGAGATTTCCCTGGATTTATTATACCATTCAAAATAGTAAAAACCACCTAGTTAGTTTCCATGTGATAAGCATGCCATTACGTTTTCTTGCATGCAGCAGAGCTCATTTGTGCACTTTTCTCTTCTAAGACTGCGTGTTATTATCACGTGAACCAAGCTGCTTACATGTGTGTCTGACATCATATTTGTTCATCATTTATGTATTCAGGTGCCTGTGAAGAACACCTCAAGGCGCATGGCAGTGACGTCCCGGTTGCACAGCGGGGCCGGAGCCTCAACCAGCATTTCGTCGATCCTCTCAAGGTGTTGAAGAGATGAACACAACACCACACCTTAACAACCCCGTGATTATTATTTAATCATAAAGATTTTGTTTCTAAATTGCCGTTGTTGCACTATGTTTTGTGCCACCATTCTGTGGATGACGTAGAACTCATGAAATGACTGTGCAGGGTCACCTCATTTGAGTACCGTCAACACTGAGGTATGGCTCTCGACACAGCTAGAGCGTACGAACATATAAAACAAATTTGTCATTGCAGCAGGGCTAGCTGCTTTTCAAATTACCAATTTTATTAAATTTTTTCTGTGCATTACATAAAACACTGCTTTATTTTGTTGCAATGTGACCACAGCTTATGATGTCTAGCAGGTTAATTCAGTAGCTTCTTCGCATATTCTTTTCTTTAAAAGCTTATTTGATTCGCGCATCAAGACTGTTTTAGAAAGATACCAATCTTTCATTTCCTTATCCTGCAAGAAAGAGATATTCTGACAATTTCTACGCAGTACTGCTTTTACACAAGACGTGGATGTCCATTCAATCTCCACGTTAAGTTGCTTTCCACCAGATTCGGACGTCGATTTCATTTCCGCATAATTATTACGGCTTTCCATAAGATGCGGATAACCGCATGATTTCCGCATTATGCGGCTTTCCATAAATGTGGATTTCCGCATAATACGGCTTTCCGTAAAATGCGGATTGCCGCATGATTTCCGCATGATACGGCTTTCCATAAATGCGGATTTCCGCATAATACGGCTTTCCGTAGTCCAATAATTCCGTATCTATGGTTTCTGTACATACGGAACGTTTCAGTAGGGAGAATTTCATTTTATTTCGTCCTGGCGCATGATACATTATCATGTCATGATACTATGTTGAGTTTTGATCTGATTGAATAGGCCGCACAGATACTTTTCGACGTCTTTGTTTCAATGGGTAAAGTGACTCTTCCAGAAAGGCGTCCACTCACAGTTACACACGATAAAATTAAGTGCTGGATTCGTGGACACAAGACAGCGATCGAAGCACGCGAGTGCTGCTCTCCGGATAGTTATTTTGCTTGAAAGCAGATCCCGCATCCACTCTTCAAGGACTCAGAATTTTGCAACTTTTTTTTTTCAACAGGCAACGCGAACCAACTACTCCTTGCTTCTATCCTAGCAAGTGTTCACCCTAGTAAATAGAGCCCCTGCAAGGTGCTGTACTTTTGCTTGTGTGCCAAAGGTATCATTATGCGTCCAAAGGCAATACTTTAGTCCAACAACACGAGCTTTTATACGACAAGTGTCCCAGAATTTTTAATAACAGTTAAAAGTGGTTAAGCTATAGACATTTTTTGTCACGAACGAGTGCTCAACGAAGCGCGCGTCGCTGATTTCAAACGGCGGCATGAAAACCAGGTGCCGGTATGTCGCGACATGGTCGCGACCATGTCGCGCACAACGAAAAAAAATTGGCCGCGTATCTGCGTGCTTCGCTGCAAATGTCGTCGAAAGACGATAGTCTTGTGCCGACTGCACTGCATGAGCGGCATGAGTACCACAATTTAATAGCTGGGCTAGCCTCTGGGCTCGTTTTTCGGACGTTTTCCGGGCACGCTTAGACGGACGCCGGCGTTTCTCCGCTGAAATTTGCTCGTCTGTCTTTTCTCTGCGTTCTCTGATCATGTCTTGTAGAGTGGGTCGTATTTCATCAAGCGGCCATATATGTTTTGCCTTGCCTGAGACAGCGCTCTTCTACGATGAATCAGCCGCATCTGGCTGGCATTGATAAAACAGAAGAGGACGCCATCTACAGCGCTACCGGGGAACATGGGCTTGTGTTGAACTATGCTGCTGCCAGGTGGCAGCACCACAGCGTCGTTAAATCACTGGGCGGAGACTTGTTTTGTACACAGCGGCGCATTCTCAGCGCCGCGTAATTAACACTAGGATCTTTATAATTACGTATCTATAGATTTTGTTTTAAAGGAACACTGTGAATAGTACTAAGGTATTGATGTTGTGCCTCAGGTATGCGTAATATTTGATTTTTAATTGCCCACGCTCACCCGTATGAACATATGCTTCTCGGTCAAGATTGGAGGTCGTAAGGCAGGGGGGTTAAACTTTGGCCAGCTAGCTGAATCGTGCGACGTGCCGACAAACAGAGAAACAGACAGACAGACAGACAGACTAAAATTTCTCCGTTTAGGTATCCCAAGAAAGACTATCGTCTTTAAAAGAAGCATCAAAACGCGCCGCGTGCGCGCCTTCTCTCCCCCTCTAAACGGCGGTCGCTACGCGGCTACGCCAACAAGCGCTCTCGGATATCAAACTCCGAGCGATGTCTAGAACCATCATGAAGGAAAGGATGACACAACGCCGAATAACGCCTCGACTATCGGGATCGCCGAGAAAAATCTCCCTGCTTCCTTAGCTTTGGCTGTGCTACGCGCCGAGGATAAATCTGGAAGTGTCACGAATCCAGTGGCGAGCGGATATAAGCAAGTAGCGACAGCGTGTCAAGCAGTGAGTGCGGGTGTGAGTGAACGATGGTGACGCCTAAGCTGTGTTCAAGTGCGGTCAGTGTTCTGGAACAATCGAGTGATGACGCCGTGGGAGCTGCGGAAGTTTTGAAGAGTGTTTCCTACGGAAGAGAAACATCGGGGTTCGCCGACGCAAGGGAACGACCATCAGCGCTGCAATTGGGGTGAGTGCTGAGAGAAACATTCGAGATACGATCCAAGAATTGTGGACTCGATACGTCTGGCGACTATTCAACACTTTAAGCGTTCTTGTATAGTTGTAATGCATATATGAGACTGCATTTTCAGCGCGAGTTGCTTATTCCCTTTGATTTAAACACCATCTGAGTTACATTGAGGGTTGTGTTGTGATTAATCCCTGCCGAGTCTGCGTGATTTTGTTATGTTTGTACAGCCCTAACTGATCGAGAATATATTTTGTTGTGTTATCAAATCTCGGCTCTGACTCGGTCTTTGGACCACAACCGGCGTTCGCTGGCGCACTAAAGGGACCAACTCTAGAAATTATCAAAAAGCGACCAACGCAGGCACCGTTTCTTTCAAGCTCCAAATTCCAGGAAGGGACTCTTGCTTCCTCTCCCTTCTAATTTCCCTTTCCTCCATTGATTTAAGTGAACCGGTGAGCCGTTCAACTGATCCGGTTCACTTAAGTGAACTGAACCGTACGGAACCGCTCACTAAAGTAAGCCGCTTTGCCCATCTCTAATTCTGAGTAGCCAGTAGGCACTGGATTTCGACCTCCAAGGTAGTGCCTGTGTGAGATGTCTCCTGTGCGTGATTAAACAATAAAAAAAAATCACAACGTACATGTATAGTTAAAGTGAGCTACGAGTCGCCATGACTCTCATCAACCCTTTAGTATAAATGCGCCCGATCTCACGTCGTTGATGATGTAGTGCGCAGAATTCGCGGAAGATTACCGGTTCACCGACACACCTCCCAAGCTTCGCCCACTCATCATTCACTCCATGCATATGGTGTCGTCATCTCCAGTTCTCGTCTTGTTTCCGAGAGGGCGCTGTCCTATAGACATGCGTACAATATGGCGGTTGGGTGAAGGTAGGCTAGATGGCGTTGGCGGTGCAGCTGCTCTCCGATTGCGCGGACCGCCGTACGAGTGCGCTTGCCGGATCGTGCTGCTTGGCGGTCCATGGACGACGACCGGTCATTGAAGTTTGAATAAACTTTCACACACACTATCGCTTTGATTACTGCTGGGCGAAACCACTGAAGGTTTCACGGTGTAACCATGATTGCTTCAGTCACCATAACTCTCATCGACCCTTTAGTATAAACGCGCCCGATCTCACGTCGGTGATGATGTACCGGGCAGAATTCACGGAAGATTGACGGTTTACCGATGAACCTCCGCAGCTTCGCCCACTCATCATCATTCACCTCCGTTGATATGCTGTGTTTTTTTTTATAAAGCCCTCCCGACCGACCCAACAGATAATTTTAAGTCCATCTTGCAGGATAAGCTTATGACTCTATCAAAAGAAAAAAAAACAACAGGAAAAAAACTGTTCGGTCACTTATTCCGCTCAGTCATGTGGCCGGCAGATTTTACATGCTCCCGAAGATTCATAAGCATGGTAACCCGGGCCGTCCGATCATCTCCGGTATAAACACTGCAACCGAGAACTTGTCGCGCTATGTTGATTCCGCTATTAAACATATTCCCGAGAAATTTCCATCATTTGTCAAGGACACCAATAATTTTCTTCAAGACATATTAAGTCTTAACATTCCCCAAAATGCGATACTTGTAACACTGGACGTCGCCTCACTTTATACTAACATACCGCATGCCGATGGAATTGCTGCAGTGCTTAAGGCATGCGAGGATTCTTGCTTCGAGATACCTATAGATAAAGAAGCCTTGCAACTGCTATTGAAGGTTATTTTTGAACTCAATAATTTTGAATTTAATAATTGTCATTACGTTCACATCAGCGGTACGTCAATGGGAACCCGAATGGGCCCTACTTATGCCAACATTTTCATGGGCATTCTAGAGAATGATTATCTGTCCAGCACTGACCTGCAGCCTTTGTTTTATAAACGGTTTATAGATGATGTATTCTTAATTTGGACGTATGGGGAGGACACGCTCTTAAAGTTTATAGAAGGATTCAACAATTTTCATCCGTCAATCAAGCTTTCGCACAGTTATTCGACAAATTCGCTTAGCTTTCTGGATGTCACAGTCACGCTTTCTGAAGGAAAATTGCTTACAAAATTATACCGCAAACCTGCTGATAGAAACCAGCTTCTACATTTCCAGAGCAGCCAGGTGCGACATTGCAAGACAGGTATACCTTATAGTCAGGCTCATCGTTTCAAGCGATTGTGTTCCGTCCGCGAAGATATCTTATCTAATTGCGAGCAACTTAAAAGCGCTCTCCCATTAAACGACGGTATCCGGCGGACTTGGTCGATGACGCTATAGACCGAGCAGACCAATTGAATAGAGCCGACATCCTTAGCGGAAACCGTTTGCCTGAACAACGTGCTGGCACTAATCTCGTATTAACCTACTCGGCATCAGTGCCAAAGGTTCTTTCTATACTCAAACGCCACCACAACATCCTTGCCCAAAGTGAGCATCTGAAAAATATCTTTCCTGAATCACCTCGCGTAGTTTATCGGCGCTCGAAGAATCTCCGCGATATGTTAACATCGTCAAAATTAAACGAACCCACAACATCTGGTTGTGCACCTTGCAACAAACCACGCTGCAAGGTTTGTCTACATATGCAAACCACCCAGGAAGCCGTTAGTACGTCTTCAAACTTCACCCTTAAGATTCGCGGCTCCTTTAATTGCGATAGCTCTAACGTTATATACATGCTCGAGTGCGCCGTCTGCCAAAAACAGTATATTTGGCCAAACAGAAACGTCGTTCCGAATACGCTTCCACAACCATAAATCGCATACTAATACGCTACCTAACCTTCCGCTTTCAAAACATATTCGCTTACCAGGGCACTCTTTCGAAAAAAAATCAGGGTCACTATACTTGAATCAGGCTTTCATTCTCATCACCGTCGTGAAATCCGGCGAGTCGTACCTCATCTATAAATTCAACACCGTGTCATCAGGTAGAAACGAAAGTACAGGCACACTTTCTAGCGTGCCCAGCAAGCATCATCAGCCTTAACCTACGGCCTGTGGCGTCATCGGTTAAGCTTGTTGGATACCGTCTCTAATGCCTCTTTGATTGTGTATATTTATGTATCCAAGTTTTACAGTTACTTGCGTTGATTAATCGCCGCCATTACCATAATCATGGATGCAAGGCTATTTCAACGCGCACGCGCCAATAAAAGCATCAACTACTCATCTTGTTCATATCACAATGACTGAGCTGTGTATGTGACGCACAATCTGACTGCAATATCACGCGGCGCTTTGATATTTTCATGTTTGCATTGTAGTTTTGTTATTTTCTACCTCCGGTTCTTACAGAGTTATGCTGTGTGCGCGAAGAAGTGATTTCTGTTCCTTTAGTGTTTTATATTTATATTTATATATCTCTTTTTTCACTGTTTTTTTTTCCGCATGACATCTAACTGTACCGTCTTGAACACTTCACACCATGAATTGTATAATCGGTGATCTACGTCGCCATCATATATTATCTCATGTGAATCGTATTTATAAGGAAACGCGTTGACATGTACTTGTTACTTTGACAAAGGCTGGCCCACCAGCCGAAACGTCAGAAAATATACCGTGCAAAACCAACGTGCGTCGTACTCTCTTTTGTTCCTTATTCTACCGGGGCCAGCGTTATTTCATTGCTGCCTATATATATATATATATATATATATACATATATATATATATATATATATAAATATATATATATATATATATATATATATATATATATATATATATATATATATATATATATATATATATATATATATATATATATATATATATATATATATATATATGGCACACAGTAGCACGCATCCGCTGAGTGGAGGGTCTCGTACAATGGCGACCGCAGTACTCTCTCAGCTGGACAGCGCTACCTCCTAATCACCTGCTATTTTCGCACAGCCCCACCGAAAATTTCAATTTCGTGCTTGTGTACTGACGACGCTTTTTAGTCACACGATTGTATCAAGTACAGGAGCATATGATTTCACTTGGAAATCACGTGCGCGGAGTGATAGCACAATGACAAAGCATTTATAGCGTCAAGAGCAATTTCTTTATATAACGGTTCAGAAATTTTAGGAGAATTCCATTTAAATTATAAATTAAGTTAAGAAACGCATGCTCCCCATGGTCCCGCTCATACTTTTACTTTCTCAAATACTGAAGTTTATTACCTGCACTAGCGCCATCTCGTAATGACATTGACATGCGTTCAAAAACATTTAGTTTAGGAATACAAGTAATTGCGGGCCTTCTGTTATATGTTACAAGTAAATCATTATTCATTAAGAAAAGCAGTGGGCTAGCTAAAGCTGATGAAGGCTCCTAAACTACAGAAAAAACTTATCATAAAGAAACTGTTCACATTTGGAAAAAGTTTCCTATATCCGACAGAAATAAAGTGCCTGTAGCATGGATATTAGGTTAACCTAATGGTTAACCGAACATTTAGCACAGCGGTATGAGGCTTAAGGTCGTAAACTCCCTAAATGAATTTCACTGAAGGATGGTCACGGCCAACGCCTACATCAGGGTTTCTGCATTGGTCGTGTGTAAATAACACATCCTTTGTTTTCCTGCAAATATAATGGTGACATGGCATTTTTAGAGCACAAAGAAGATATTGGCCTGGAAACTTCAGGCCTATTCTGGTGAGGGAGTCATTCCTTGTAGTCTTATTTGCTCATGACATTATACAGTGCGTCACTTACCTGCTTTCTGCGCCAGCTGACGAAATATGCTTTATGTGACAGATAGCATATTAAACACAGTTCAACATTCCATACGTCGCTGCAGAATGTCCTTGAAGCAAATAAAGGCATACTTTTGGAGTCAGCGAATGGGCAAAAACTTTCTGGCGACATCTGCCACTTCTTGTTACAAACTTTATTCGATGAACTTGTTCGTGTTCTTTTAATGCCACTTCGACAAAAAAACGGAGCTCGGTAATTTATGTTCACGTATATTACATTTAGTTATACATGCAGCAACGATAATTTGGATAAAAAACGTAAATGCGTTGAAGCTCAGCTTCCATTACTTCCCATTTTCCGTCTTCAAAGTAAGCGTCACGATACCAAGAATCTCTGAAAAATTCATCTTCGGGACGCCCTAACGAAGACATTTTCCATCGATGACAGGGGTCAGGCATCATGACCGAATGGTAATCAAATGCTAAGTGAGCATCAGCTGGCGGATAATCGCAGTGTTTATGATAATTCTGTTCTTCTTCTGAAAAGAAAGCAAACATAATTGCAATGAACACCAAGGTTGCAGCACCAGTAACGCCATCGCAGAACTCACAACGATAGAACTGAGGCCTAAAGTATCGCTGAAACATGATAACTAGCACCTAACACGTGTGCGAACGCAATAGCCTTAAAGAGCCGCGGTCACTGAAATGTCGGTGCCGGCGTAAGCTTCGGTGGCGTTTGTTGTGAGTGAAAAATTGCATTGTCCGTGATTAAAAAAATCACAGCATATCCACGAAGTGAATGATGGTGAGTGGGCGAAGCTCGGAGGGATCATTCAGGTAACCGTGAATCCCCCCGTACATTGCCCACTCGATCATGCAAAGACGTGACAACACGTGTCACGTCTTTGGATGATCCTGGGTGTTCGATCGTGAGCTGGGCACTAGCGTCGCCGATTTTCGTTCCGGGCGCTCCTAGCCTCAGTGACAACGCCAGTTCGCGTTCCACGACAGAGGAAGACGATGCCACCTACTCAGACGCCGAAGTCCCCACCAGTGCTCGACGCAACGCCTCGCCTCCGCATGCATCGCCACAGAACGTTGCTGTGAGTTGTGAAAGCCACGCGCCCTTGGCTATGGGTAGTGCCGCCGTGAGTACCGGAGCCGCCGCATGCTCCGCAGATACCGGCTGCCCTGGTTTCGCGACTACGAGCGAAAGAGAAAGCGCACCAAGAGCGAGCCCCTTTTCTTTAGAATTACTGTATATGCTACGTTTAGGTAGCAGAGTTGCGCCTAGGTCCGCCATCTTGCCCGCCGAGGCGTCCACGCCGTGCAGGAAAGCCACCCCTAACGAATGTAGGAGCCGACTCGGGCCAAAGCGGCTGCGTGCGCTTTCTCGCTCGTTCATAACCCGTCGCTGGCGGAATGACTTTGGCTTCGAAGAAAAACAAGAATAAAAAATAACTCGAACAAATAATGACTTCCGATGAAAATGGTGCTATGGCTTCTTCGATGGAAGTCACCATCGGAAGTAATATTTTTTGTTTTAAATAGCGAACAGGAAAACTTCGACTTAATTTGTCGAGCTTCTCGACAAATTAAGTTCAGCAAATCGCTCGTTTCACGTAGTTTTTGACGCAGCGCTTAGGTGGCCTCGAAAAAACAATTGCTAGAACTATCACTCTGTGTTGTACAAATAACGCAAGCAAACGAGAGTTTTCCGCATATATACGTAGCTGTGGCATAAAGTAAACACTCGGTGAGGTTTCGAATGCAATGCCGCACAGTGCCCGGACTGAATTATGCTGTTTTGACAGACCTGTAAGGTGCATATTCACGCATTCACTCGCGCACAATTTTATCGTTCCGTCCCGTTCGATTTATGTCAACGGCTAGCCAGCCGTTGACCAGTGGGCAGCATTGAGTCACGGCGCTACGCTGCACAGGCACTACTAACACTGACGTTCACTAAAAACGGACAACGCAAACCACAACCACAACACCAACGAAAAACATTCCACACTCAGCCGTATCACCTCGCCGGAGTGCTTGGGCAGCGATGGCGATAGCGGTGGCACTAGCAGTTGAGCCGAGCAGCGGTGGTGGCGCGGCGGTCGCCAGCACCCGCGCGGCCGTGAAGTTGGCTTTCCCTCAAAAGGATGCTTTTTGCGCACGTGAGCGCGCTTGGCGAATGGGGGGCGCGAGCGGCGAGTTCTATCAGAGGCGCAACTCTGCTACCTAAAGGTAGCATATACAGTAACTCTACTTTTCTTATTATAACAGCGCCATCTATCATCTTTAATCATCAACGTATACGAAAAACCACTAACGCCATCTAGTGATATTATTTCCAAGGACATATACACACAACGCCATCTAATGAGCAATTCATAAACTAGAGGTGGCTGCATACTATGTAGGGAGGAGGGAACGACCAACACCCTGAGGAGCTTCGCCCCTAAAATACGTGCAATAGACGGAAATAATAAAGGTCCAGGGTTTGAGCCGGAATCCACGCCAGGGCTTCTAGATGGGAGTGAGGCTACAACAGGGCGAAGGCAGGGCATCGTGAAGATGAGCAGTGCGAAGCAGAGATACGCTTCACTCTTCTCCTCATTATCATCCTCGGAAACCATCTCGTCCACACCGCTACTCATATTCAAAGCCTGTGCATTAGAGTGTTTTGGAAAAAAAAATGGGGCAGATCCCTGTCATTGCGGGAGTCGATGTCATTGCAAAGAAGTACGCGAGTAGTGGCCTCTACCACATTTTTTATTGCTTTGACTCAAGCGTTGTGAGTACGACCGACATGTTTCGTACATATTCAGTAGTTATGAAATATCGCGGGAATATATGAGGTTAGCACCTTTCTTCGGGAGAAGTACCTGTTTGAAAAAGCAACAATATGGGACGGAGGTGTAGCCTCCTCGGACAACCTCCCTACGCACCTACGCCTATAGGATTGATCGTTAGCCCAGTCGACTACATTAACGGCCAAGGGATATCCTATCATCATACGAAATGATGGTACTAACAATGAGCACAGGTGTCAGTTTTATCGAAATCAACAGCACGCTACGGTGCGATGATGTGCATATGACAAAAAATTTCGCAGCTGCTGCGCTCGGCCTATGCCAGGATATACGTAGCGTGAGCTAAGGTGGCTACGCTAAACTCCACGTTTCACGCATGGCTCTGCTTACCGGCGTCAAGTATTTCATGTGCCACAGTACTTCACACACTAAGGAAAGGTAGTGTGAACTTAAGGGCTCGTTTGCTTTGTTAAACACATTATTAAGGAGAACTAACAGACAATGATGCCAAGGAAAGTATAGGGGACGTTATTAGAAGTAATTGTAATGTAAGTGTGAAGAAAGAGAAGTGGACGAAAAGACAACTTGCCACCGGCAGGAATCCGAACCTGCGACCTTCGAATAACGCGTCCGATGCTCTACCACTGAGCTACGGTGGCCGTTATCCCCCCGTCCACTTTATAGGGTATATATGTTCATTTAAACGTGGGAGCGTCAGTCAGCGCCGCCTGTTGTCTTTTCGTCCACTTCTCTTTCTTCACACTTACATTACAATTACTTCTAATAACGTCCCCTATACTTTCCTTGGCATCATTGTCTGTTAGTTCTCCTTAATAATGTGTTTAACAAAGCAAACGAGCCCTTAAGTTCACACTCCTTTCCTTAGTCCATCACGAGGGTCTCGTTCTGGCAGACTTGTTGCCTTCAGGTGGTATGCGAGGGATTATTAGTCAGCTGCCAGCTCGTAATAAGATCACGTGCTACGTGACGCCTACTGGCAAAAAAAAAGAGTGTTTCACACTCGCCGTAATGGCAACAGGCGGCGCTGACTGACGCTCCCACGTTTAAATGAACATATATACCCTATAAAGTGGACGGGGGGATAACGGCCACCGTAGCTCAGTGGTAGAGCATCGGACGCGTTATTCGAAGGTCGCAGATTCGGATCCTGTCGGTGGCAAGTTGTCTTTTCGTCCACTTCTCTTTTTCTTCACACTTACATTACAATTACTTCTAATAACGTCCCCTATACTTTCCTTGGCATCATTGTCTGTTAGTTCTCCTTAATAAAGTACTTCACACACGTCACACACATATCCAAATGGACTGTTTGCGAAGTCCGTCTCGAAGGTCCGAGTCGCACTGGCGCTTTCGCCAAAGTTTCACCGTATAGTCAGTGAATCGGCGAGCCTTGACCTCATTGACGGCGTCTTGTTGTTGCTACTGCTGAGATGGTCGGGCACGTCGCTCAGCCTCCTGGCGACGCCGCTTTGCTAGACGTTCCTCCCTTTGCTCCGGTGTCCTCGCAGCACCTTTAGCCTTCAGTTCATTCTTCCTAAGCTCAACCGCTAATTGCCAGGCAACTACTTCGGGATACGATGAGTTAAGCTTCTCCACTATTCTGCGCCACTGAGCAGCAATTTCGCTCTCCTTCTCCATGGCTATACCGTACTGGCAAACGGCCCGCTATATGTATTTAGCCCCGCGCCACACGCGATCAAAGAAGAGAGCAGCGTGGCTCGAGGGGCGCGAGCAACGGCGTACGATCAGAATGCGTGTGCCGCGCTTATGACGTTACTCCTCTGGAGTGCGCAGACCGTCGAGACGTGCGCATTGACACTGCTCCTCGCGCATGCGCACCACTGCTGACCGCAAGACAGGCGAAACTGCTCAACCTCGGGCAGTGTAGCTCACGCTACAAAAGTGGTTCACCATATTCTTAAAGGAGCACTGACACAAAAACTTTTGCACCTTGTTTTTTTTGTTGCAATAGGTAGCTTACGACCCACTTATCACGGCTGGAAACCTCGTTTGCGCGAGTGCGCGACGGTTAGTTATTTACAGACGTTTTTAGAGCGCCCAGACGCAGTTTCGGTTTCAAAGAGCACCGAGCTAGTCAGGAGCAGTTCCGGTAGCAAGATAAACGCAGCTGGCCACGTGACCACGCAGAACTGTGACGTAGGCGGCGCACGCGAGTGCGAGCGCGAGCGGGTGCCGCAGGCACGGAGGAAGAAATCGCAGGCAGCGCAAGGCCACAACCAACAACCAGCCAACACAAAATCGTGACGTAGTTTGTTTACATTGCTACCGCGTTGATGTCGGCGTCGCCAGGGGCTCGCATCTCGCTCAGTCGTGCGGCATGAACTTTGAAATTGATTTTAAATATGTTCTAGGCTATATTTGCCCTTGATATTTCGTAGGCGTTGTCTGTGTCTCCACATACATCTATTTCACTCAATATCTCGCCTTCGAAATTTTGTGTCAGTGCTCCTTTATGCTTTGTGCAATGCTTGGCCACAGCTTTGCAAGTCGCAGAAGTTAACATTTAATGTTTATGACACTGCTATAAATGACAATAGAAAACACGGCATCCGCAGTTGGCGCGATATGACGCCAGTATAGGGTTGTTCTCGTAAGCTGTTTGAAGCTCTGGGGAGAATACTTGAGTGCCACGCAGGATGTCTGGGTTAAATTCTGTCTGTAAATGCGATTTTATATCTTGCCATGCCTCCGATTTATTTTCACCTACAACATTGCCGACGCCTGTCTTGCATTTTCTGCCACACATGATCTCTAACGCGATGGCGTAAATATTTTTGAACTTTTGTCATCGCCGTTCTTGCTTTGATAGAAACTGTCAATCACCTGTGGCTCACACCCGCATTCCATAGGCCGTGGTATGGGGTTATGCGCCACACGTGACTGAAGGTAAGGGTTTCATGACGTGCGCACTAAGTATCTGATGCAGTTGATATAATGAACTGTTTATCGTGTTCGTCATACATTAATGCCCAACGATGCAAACTTTGGTATGTCTCAATTTAAGGACTCGACCAGGAGCCATCTAGACGTAAGGCGAGATAGATAGATAGATAGATAGATAGATAGATAGATAGATAGATAGATAGATAGATAGATAGATAGATAGATAGATAGATAGATAGATAGATAGAAACGCTCAAAGTGATTTCGGTCTCCCAATTTCATATGCTCAAATTAACATATGAAATTGCGGTACTTGAGCTTCACATTATTAGCAGAATATGATAACCCAATTGAGCCTGTTTTCATCAGCTTTTCAATAACAAGCCTGACTTCGTTTCTCGGTGGAAACGGCGGCCGTGGCGCCGGGAAAGCAACGTCTGTGCACCATCCTAGAAGGCCTGTAGCAAGTACAGTTGCGAATTGCCCTCTACGCCATATTTCTTCATTTTAGCTATTCACAAAGCATCCACTACGCGTCTACAAGGCAACACGCGCACCTGCGCAATCTGTTGATGCTGTTGCTGATGATGATTAATTATGCCTAAGCGCTTTGTTATGGGCATACCATTCCACCACCCACTCGTTCAGCAGCTCATACAGTTTGACATTTGGTAAAATATTGCGCTTTTGCGATGCAATATTCACCTCGTTATATGCGAGGGTGAACCAACGGCTGACGCCGACCCGGCATGAAGCTGTTTCACGCGCACTAACCGGGCTGCCACTTTTGACTACCAACTTTGCCGACTGGTGGAAATATCAACCACTGTGTTTTTCTCCACGGGAACTCTTCGAAGCGGCCCTATGAAATCGAAGATTTTCGAGAAACACTTAAAGGAGACGGCGTGCTCAAGGTTGTCTGCGGTATAAGTGCGTTTCAGATGAGCCATGTCTGGCTTTTCAGGTTTCGCGCGCCAGAAGCAGAGCACCGTGTTAGGCAAAGGTGACTTACGTGTCAAGGGTGGATATTCTGCAACCATTCACCCTTGTAAGAAATTACCGTGAACACTCACTGGGTGCCTTTCCACATTCCAGGAGAAGCTCTTCGAAAGGCTCTGAGTGAGCTTAGTGAAGTGAAGGGCGTGCGCTTTGACTAGTGGCATGTGCGTGGTTTCGAGTTCACAGAATCGACAACGCGTGTTCTGCGGATCATCCTGATAGAAGGCGTTGAAGCGCATCGCATGTGTTTAAAGGAGCCATGACACCCAATTTTCGATCATAATCTGTGTTATGCGGATGAATCCTCGAGCATTTAGAAATAAGTTGGCGAAATTTGAGCGCATTTGATTGAGCACTTAATTTCTTATTGAATATTTTGAGAGTCGGGCAACACTGGCCTTAGAGTCGGGCAACACTGGCGCACTCACGAGCTGTGACGTAACTAGGAGCTGACTGTGCGAGCGTCTCCATTCCGGCTAACGACATTTTTCCGTCGTCAGCTGCGCGTGAAATCGAGATATATGAGATTTCTTCTGCTTCACACCGAAATTGAACAATTTGCAGTGGCTGAAACGGTGATAGAAGACAGCGGCACCACTCCTTGTTGCACGTGACGTCACAGGCGTCATAGCGAAATGGCGGTCGCTGGTGGTGGGCGGGATTTACAGCCGGCAATTTCTAGGGCCTGTTCTGCATTGAAATATTCTTTCTCAGCACACTTTTCATATCTGTATGGGCATAATACACCCTCTACTTCTTGTTTTCGCTGAAAACAACAAATTCTTGAGTGACCGTGCCATGGCCCCTTTAAGTTTTCACAACGGCTCTGTACTTAGGTGCCGGAGGCATGGGCACATCAGACGTGGCTGTCACACGCCGTGCTGCAGCGGGTATCGTGCTTTTGGGCATGTTAGGGACGACTGTGCTAGAACGCACGCCAGCGTCATCGCTGCGTCTCCTGCTGTGAAAGACAGCCACGAGAACCTCATAGACGCGGACGAGGCAGAGTCAACGACATCTACCAAGGGTGATGTTTCCCTCCATCCCGACCAAAGTCGACAAATCATGTGTGCTCGGAACTCACAAACAGAGCACGAGGCCGCCAATAAGGAGAGGACTCAAGAGCAGAAAATGGTAGAGAAACAAACTCGGCGACCTGACGGAGGACAGCAAGGTGCCGGTGAAGCATGCGAGGGAGGATGCTAGAACGCTGAGCGGCAGCGGCTCTAACCGCAAGCAGCAACGCCTCGAGCGTCCGTCGCTTAAGGTCAGCAGCCAAAAGGGTACTGCGTCTGCCACGTCTCAATCGGCGTCGCTTGAGCGCGGCGAACGGCGCAGAAAGTGAGCGTTCCAGCCATGAGCCTCAACTCTTACTGACGTTGTTGAGCTAATGGTGTAAGTGGCTTCATTCATGGATGAAAGAAAAGAAAAGGAGGGCGCACTTACGTTACGCATCCAGCCTTGACAAGTGAACCCTATTCTGAAGCCAGCACCGTCAGCCCAACACGCGACCATTTGCGTCAAGTTCACGCATAAAATGAGATTAGCAGATACTTCATGGCGTGGCGCCCCGTAGCGTTTCATCGAAGCGCTTGTTCCTCAGACAGAGGCTGGCTCACGGAGGAGGTTCAAAAAGAGAACGCCACCGGGAATACTAAACTCTACCGCGCGGTCTGATATTTTTAGGCATTATTGCGTTAGTAGTGGTTAGCTTTATGTGTGGATAATTTGTTTGCTGCGATTTTACGTACGAAGAGGCACAGTTCAGAATAATATGCGTGTATGCGCCGAAAACCCGTGTGGTGGCTTATCGTTTGTAGCGTAAGCTACACTGGCCGAGGTTGAGCAATTTCGCATGGCTTATCGAGAGCCGTGCTGCGCATGCCTGAGGAGCAGTGACGCAACACAGCGCCCAGCTGGTGCGCCGGTACAAGGCCTGGAAGCTCCTGGAGTGACGTGTCACTAGAGGGCTGGGGCTTGACTCGCGTGAGCTGTCTCGCTAAACCATCCGTCCACCTATCCGACCGTCCGTCCGTCCATTCGTATACGCTTACGTATATTCTGGAATAGCCGAGCTAAGCCACTGCTAGCTTTTTCCTAGAGCTGTGCTCTTATTTTGACACTGCTACGGTTCTCGTTTACCTTGGCGATTTTCACTGTGTGTTCAGTGCAGATGATCGATCCAGGTGCTTAGGCTGGAAACGATGACAGTGCTAAGTACATAAAAGAGAGTAATGACAAATATTCGCTTCATGGTGTTGCTTGCTTTGCTAAAGAAGGATTGCACTGTCATTATACCGAATTTCAGCGTTCTAGAAACGCGCGGTTCGACAAACGTCACGTGGTATTAGAGCTGGAAAATTTCTGTGCTAGTTATGACGTTGAACAAGTCTCATTCAGCGATAACTGACTTCTTACGTTCGTTACCCTTAGGCAAAAACTAAGCTTCTAAACGCGCATTTATATGCGATCTCTGGAAGGTACATTTGAAAGTAGATAGTGAGGATAAGTTTGTCAATTGCACCAAAAATAATTCCACAATCTTAATATTGCAGCGTTTAGAAAACTGCCAGGAACTTGGGAATCACTTAAATCTACAGCAATGTGCTCCACGGAATCAGCTGCCGAAATCCGATACGAACAACGAGCGGAAGAGAATCGTTTGAAGGTGTTTAAAGCAGTGGAAGGCAGCAGAGAACAATCAGAAAACTCTGGAACCTGTGGTGTCGGTGCCAGCATTGCCATTTTTGTGCGTGTTGGTAAATGGAGTTCGAAAACATATTCAACGCTTTCGGAAAAAGGTGTTCACTATGCAAAGCCTATCCCGCTCTGCGAATTTTACTAACATCTCTCATCTGCTAATCCTAGACTCTACGATAATTACCAACAACATCTTCCCTATCTTGTTTTCTTCCTACTTTTGCATTGAAGTCTCCCATGATTACAGTATACTGGGTGTGCCCTTGTCTCATTGCTCATTGCCAAGACAGACAGCCTTCATATAATGTTTAGTGCGAAGACGTACAAACCCGAGTGCGCTTTAAGGGTAATAGTATCAGAAATAGGATCATAGCAGACGAAGATAGCTGTTTTCTTGCAAGAAAGTCTCGGGATTTTTAAAATTCCCGACCATTTCTGGTGAAGCATTCCGCGGAAATCGTAGATTTTCTGATGAATAACGCATACAGAAGCGTGTTGGCTTCCTCCATTGACATAAATGACTTGTATTATTCCTTGTCTCAAAACAAACTATTCGCATGCGTAGAAGAGTGTATCGACGACTATGCCGTGGTTGGCTTTTCAGAACTCAGCCGGGTTACCACTTCAATGCATTTTAGATTTCCTTCGCTGTGATCTCCGCTCTATCTGCCCCATGAAATGGGAATGGTCTCCCCAGAAGCAGGGCGTCTGTATCGGCTCCTGTTTGGCGCCGATACTAAAAGCTGGTCACACCGGCGACTAGCACCGGTCGCGCGTCCATTTGCGACTGGAGACCAAAAAAGCGACTGAAAGCGACCGATGTTCACACCTGCAGAGGCTGCATGTGAGCGACCGGAAGTCGCTAACCCAGAGAGTCACGTCCGGATCTCGTTATCAGCGAGCCAAGGGAGCGCAATAAAAAAAAAGAAAAAAGTGACAAGCCCGGTTGTAAACAAATGCTGACGTCACTTCTGGGCTTGGCTGATTGATTCCAGCCGTCCTGCGAATGCAGTCGCGCGACTGAGAAGCCGCGCAGCGAGCGACTGACAAAAAGCAGTCGCTTTGCGACCGAAGCGACTGTTTGCGACCAGTCGCAAAGCGACTAACTTGGTCGCGCGACCTGTGCTAATCGCCGGTGTGAACCAGCCTTAAGTGACATTTTTCCAGTCCACCACCACAGGAATATGGCACGTGTCTTGTCAGAGAACAGGGTTGCCAAATATGAGCCCACAAATGCTTTTTCCTGCTTGCCTTAGCCCATTCATTATAAAGGCTGGTTCACATCGGCGACTAGCACCGGTCGCGCGACCATTTGCGACTGGCGACCAAAAAAGCGACTGAAAGCGATCGATGTTCACACCGGCAGAGGCTGCATGCGAGCGATTGGAAGTCGCAAACCCAGAGAGTCACGTCCGGATCTCGTTATCAGCGAGCCAAGGGAGCGCAATAAAAAAGAAAAAAGAAAAAGCGACGAGCCCGGTCGTAAACAAATGGTGACGTCACTTCTGGGCTTCGCTGATTGGTTCCAGCCATCCTGCGACTGCAGTCGCGCGACTGGAAGCGTCGCGCAGCGAGCGACTAAGCAAAAGCAGTCGCTTTGCGACCGAAGCGACTGTTTGCGCCTGTTTGCGACCAGTCGCAAAGCGACTAACTTGGTCGCGCGACCGGTGCTTAGTCGCCAGTGTGAAGCAGCCTTAACGGTGGAAGAGCCGTCCGCTAACACATTGGCTTTCGCGGCCGGCGATCCGCCGTTCCGGGATGGCGAAGGCTAAAAGCGCTTTGTCCAGCGAATCGTTGGCCTCCTTTAAGAAGTTCATTTTTGACATTGTTTCATAGCAACACAGTATTTTGTGTTTGCCTTTTGCTTGGTCGATTATCCGCTAGATGGACATAGTTGACCATGTTTTTAGCTGTTTGTAAGTGTGTTTTTTTCTCTTTAGCGGAGAAGGGTGCACTATCCCGGCTTTTTTCGAAACATGGCATCGCGAAAAGAAACGTGGTTTGACGGATGAAGAAACACACTTGTCGCGGCCTCACCAATGCGCCTACAAGCTGCCGAATGGGCTCATTTTCCTCGCCACATCCTGGCAAACAAAGTCAAGCAGAATCCATCAAGACTTTCCTGAGTTTGTAAGGCACAGGGTTAAAATAAAAAGTCCGAGAGCCGATGGGAGTGTCAAGAATGTGAAGTTCCTCTTCACAGGCCCGGGTGCTTTAAACTTTTTCACACAGGAAAATCATACTGAATCACCTGATGCAGTCAAACTTTGTTAAGCGAATAAAACAAAGTATGTTATTCTATGACGTTTGTTGCGGATTTTATTCTGGTTTAGGTGCACCGACCCATGCCGCTTGAAACCTAGTTTACCCGGCCCGGCCCGGCGCGTAGGCCGGGCCGGGTCGGGCTCGGGCTTGAAGCTCTGGGCTTAGGGCCGGGCCCGGGTGTGAGGTGGGGGACTTGGGTCGGGCCGGGCTTGGACTTTGCTCAGTTCATAAAGGGACACTAAAGTGAAACACTACCCAGTCAAAAGTTCCGATACGCGCCCCTAACGGACCGTCAAAAGAAAGCTGTCGGCCCGATAAAGATGGCTAGTGGCCCGATAAAGATGGCTAGCGGCCCGATAAAGGTACTGTGGGCACGGCTGTCTGTACGGCAAAGGTCTTTTCTGGCGACCCCGACAAAGGGGGGCGACCCCGACAAAGGTACCTCTCGGGACAAAAAGGTCTTGTTTGCCGACCTTCGAGACAGACAATGATAGCTGTCTGTACGATAGGATTCTCGTTTGCCCGCGACCGACACCGATGGCCTCGGTGTTGGCACCGATAACATATTCCACGGTGTAGCTCT
Organism: Rhipicephalus appendiculatus; assembly: GCA_030522465.1. Classification (NCBI taxonomy): domain Eukaryota; kingdom Metazoa; phylum Arthropoda; class Arachnida; order Ixodida; family Ixodidae; genus Rhipicephalus; species Rhipicephalus appendiculatus. The sequence goes on from JALIZH010019240.1 coordinate 71,966, forward strand.
CCGACACCGACAACGTGGCACACAGCGTCCGAGCGAGACGGGCCCGTGCGGTTAACTCGTATGCGTGCGTTCATCAAAGCATGAGAGAACATGAAACAGCAACTACTCGATACATCGACTGCTCATAAAGGATCGCTGCAAGCATGATGAGCATAAGCGCGCGCAGGGTTCCCCTTCAGACGAAGGGGGGGGAGGGGAGGAAGTTCTCATCACACCAGACGGCCTCTTCGAGTTCAAGGTCATGCCCTTCGGTCTTTGCTCAGCACCTGCGACGTTCCAACGTGTTATGGACACCGTATTGGCAGGCTTAAAGTATGGGACAAACTTTGCCCCTCCCACCCCCCCTCTTGGGTGACTGGGGGGGCGGCCGCCCCCTTCCTTCCCGTGCGCACCCCTATGATGGCAAGCAATTAATGAACCTTTTACATGGTGCATGCGTCCCATCTCTGCTTTCAGGCTAGGACAAATATGCGTGTGCTGTTGCGAAACAAGCGTTTAGATCTGCTTCTATGCATCTAGACGATTGACTCTGCGCGGCAACTGCGCGCGCGAGCACCAAAACAGGCGTGCTGCTTTCGGTCGCCTAAGTTCCGCAACGGCATCTAAGACGTAAATCCTATACTTGGGAACACTAACCGAGGGGTTGCGGCCGTACAGAACACTCTGAGGTGCATAAAGTGAGGCAACTTGAAACCCTCAGAAAACAAGGCCTTTCGGATCATAAAAAATACATAAGTGGTATCGCAAACGAGTGGTCATGTACTCAGTGTCATAGCGATGGGAAGACCATGGCAGGCAAGTTTTCGCGCAGCCTGATATTTGTGTGTACCGTGCAGCACCCTTCCTCCCCGTTTGTGCAAAGTTTCCGGCCCAATTAAGCCCCCTCCCCATCAGCTCTCCAGTCTTTTTTTTCTTTTTCTTCTTTCCGATTTTTTTTGTGTATACATCAGTGTGAGTGGTTGGACAATAACAATGTATATAAAATAAAAACATTTCCAATGACCTCTCCTTAAATGGGACAATCTGTCAAAAGTGGACGAAAAGCAGATTACTCCATTCCACTGTGAAGCCATCACTTGTGGTCATGCAAAAAATCATTGACTCACTTGAGATATCTGCTATAGCCTAGGTGTAGACCTTATTAAGATAGTTTCTTTAATGTGCGTTATGCACTCATCTATCATTATCTCAAAAAAAATTTTAGTAGTTGCTTGACCGCCACTGTGCTCCTACAAAGTGGAAGATCAGAAGGCGATTCCTGTCCACAAGTCCAGTGACCAACAGTTTACCGCCCGATCTCCCTAACTATCATCTCATTAGAAATGTTCAAGAAAAGAACAGATATTATGATCCGAGCCACTAAAGTTTCTGGACTCCATCTTATTTTCAGCAATCAGTATGGTTTTAACAACGAAGCTGTTTAGTAAATCGTTGCTTGTTCACCCAATCATTATCATAAATGGGTATGCGCCACCAAAGTTTTGCAAATGCCACGACTCACCACTGGTCCACTAAAAATGAAGCAGGCAACAGTTAGCTCAACAAACAGGTATGTGCCGCAGAAATTTCTGCAGCCTGTATGGAAACTATCATCATCATAAATAGGTACATGTCTTTATGGAAGGGGTATCTGAGAGCATCGTGCCACCTGCTTAGAACCGCACACCAATGGCATGTGCGTTATGCATTGTCACACCACTGTCATGCGATACTTAGTGGTTATGAAAGCTAGTGTACCGCTTGCGCCAACCCATAGGCAGCCTATGGTCGCCCGAAGTCAAATCACACTCCCAAGGAAGAAGCCACGATCCGAGAAGCAAGGCTTTCCGCTGCATGAGAACGGCGCCTGCAGCATCGATTGGATACGCAAAGTTCAAGCCCAGTTCAGGCAAAAGTTCAACAATACTACAGCCAAGGTCAAGCCAAGTTCAAGCAAAAGTTCCACAGCCAAGTTCAAGCAAAAGTCCATCCTCGTTACAGCCAATTCGAACGAAGTTCAACATCGCTACAGCCAAGTTCAAGCCAAGTTAAAGCAAAAGTTCTGCCTAGGTACAGCCATAAGTGTGTGCAGGGTTTCCCCTTCAGGGGAGGGGGGGCAAAAGTTCCTTCACCGTGCCCCCCCTCCCTATTAAGTCAATGTATGCCCCCCCCCCACTTAGGTGACTAGGGGTGGCCCCCCCTTGGCCACCCCCCTGTGTGCACGCCTATGGATACAGGAATAAATAAACAACCGATCAGTTTTGCTGTGTATCGAGTATTGCTCGGCTAAGTGCAACTTCAAATGTTTTTGTAAATCATTTTCTTTTTAAACTCAATTTCCTTCCTTCACTCACAAATTTCACCTATATTTAATGTATACTTTGATGACTCACTAGTTTTCTTGATTACGTGAAAGGATTTGATAGAGTATGTCACAAACTGCCTTCTCTTAAAACTAAGCAAATTAAATATAGACCCTCGTCTTCTCACCTGGCTTATGCAGTCTGTTGCATGCAATGGCATCATATCTAGCGAGCCTGTTCATTGCTGTACCAGAGGGATCTGTTATATGACCTTCAATTCTCTTAATATACATTAATGACTTTCCAAATTGTGTTCTGATGTTCACCTCATTGCTGACATTTGACGTTTCATGAAGTTAACTACAATAAGGACATTATGACCTTACAAGTGACCTAGATGCTGTATCTAACTGTTGCAACGTGTGGCTCATGGAGCTAAATCCTAAAATGTGCAAAGCACTCACCTCAACTCAAACTGCCGCCACCCCTTCCAGTTATCTTTTCAATCATACGCCGTTTGAACCTGTTTTTTTCATTTCAGTATCTTGGCATTCACACTACCTCTGATCTTAAGTACGCATTACACATCTATTGTTAACAACACTAACCACATGCTTGGTTATCATCACCGTAACATCTCTTCTATCTCGTCCTCTCTCAAGTTCATCTTACAAAACTTGTCAGAAGAAAACTTGAATATGTGACCCCTGTGGCATCTATATACTAGCAAATTACTTAATTTAATTGAACTTACTCAAAATAGCACTGCCAAGCTTATGACTAACAACTATAATCATGCAGCAAGTGTCATGCCCATGAAAACTGTTCTTGAATTGCCACCACTTGCATCCCACCACCAAATTTTCAGGCTATTATTGTTTCATAAAGTTAACGACTATATCCCACAGATTCAACATGATTTACTTTCCCCACTTTAGTTTATGCCTGCACACCTCAATAGTAAAGTTCGTATCGCCACACGCCGCAATAAGTCTCTCCGGCTCGTTGATCCCTCAGAGCTCAAAGTACTGGAACCACCTTCGTGGATCACTCGCATCTATGCAAGGCCTTGTTAGTTTTTGTGAATCATCACCTAACATTGTGTAACTAAGAATCTGAAGTGTTGCTTTTTGGTTCACTTTAATACACTCCTATTCATGTCATGTTTACCACACTACGGTTAAAAACAAGAAATAATTTCCCCTCTGCTTTCCTTTGTTTAATTGCCTGTTGGTTTTATGTGTTTGGCTTGTTACCTAAGAAACAAGCACCTCGAGCAATCCTCCTCTTTAATTAGGACCTTCACTTGTGTTTTTCAACCACTACCCTGTGTAATACCCTCAGGCCTTACCCTCAGGCTACCTTCCCTACCCTTAAGCTACCTACCCTCAGGCTACCTTCCCTACCTAAAATGCAAACATAAATCCCATTGAGTTAAATGTAGACTCAAGACTCAGACATGCTCACATGTCACACCTTAACACAATCTTATCTTTCAGTTTCAAAATGAACCAAAAGCTCTCACTCATTAAAATCCAAAAAGGAAGAAGCATCGAATTACATAGAACTAAAAGTATGATCTTATATGAAACGCCCCTTATTTATGTGCAATAACCAGCCAGCCATCAAAAGTAGCATGAGTTAACTAAAAATACTATCACTTTGGATGTCATTGTTTACATATGTTGCTTAATGTGGGGTGCAGTGGCTCAGTAGCTATGCTGCACTTAATACTCCTACATGGAGTACTAAGGGATAGCCCAACCATCCTGTGCGATGTTTCAAGCCGGCGTCAAGCTAAATCAGTATCCTCTATCTCCACGACTCTCCTTTTCCTCACATACAAGGTATCAAACCGAGTTTGCCCCTTCCTGATCATCGAGCTGACCACCCAATCTCTCTTTTTTGTACATTCACCCCTTGATGTAGGTGTATGTGCAGGCCCGTAGCCAGAAAGTTTTTTCGGGGGGGGGGGGGGGCACGTGTTGAAAACCTTGAAAACCACCTATTTTTATTACTTTTTCTTGGCAAAACACCCCCCCTCCATCCGAATTTCGGGGGGGGGGGGGGGCGGTCCCCTAGGGCCCCCCTAAGGCCCCCCCCTGGCTACGGGCCTGTGTATGTGTCTTGTAACCACCTTGTAAGCAACAAAAGCCCAGTTTCATATCAGACGCGAGACAACTAAGACCAAAAGTGTAGAAATGTTGGTTCGTAAATTGCACATGGTTAAAAAGAACACGAAAAACCACGACACACACAAAGAGAACAGCACTGTGCGCGTTCCCTTTCTGTGTGTCCTGTGGTTTTTCACTCTGGTTTTTTTAAACAAATAAGACATCACGAAACATGATATGTCAGGGGTAAACCAGTAATTAATGTTAGATAACCAATGGAGAACAATTCTACACCAGTGAATGCTACTCCAGGAGAAACACTGCAGAGCAATGGTGATCCTTCAAGCAAGGCTTCATGCTGCAGAACCTAGAAGTAATTGAAGCTGCGAGACCATCATGCAAGGTACCATATTTACTCGATTGTAACGCGACCATGATTGTGATGCTAGGGGTGACTTTGCATTGCGTCCATGAAGACAAAATAGAATTTTGGTATTCGATTTTAATGTGAGGGTCGACTATGGGTAGCGAAAATCTGGAAAAAAAGCTCCCTCTACATTCAAGGAAATACGGTAGTTGCTGGCCTGGTGTTAGATAATGAGGAGGAAACAATTGTGGCACTTCAAAGCTGCAAACTAAGCTGAATCCACATACATATGAAAGTGAATAGAAAACAAGTATAGTTCCAAGTGGATCCCAGTACAGCTATTGATGTCATCCCAACTAGACATGTCAACATACAGCTTTACTGTATTTAAAGCTTCTGTTTATCATGCTGCATATGGTGAAATCTACCATCTCTTTTTTGTTAGAAGTGTGCAGATGTTTTGTTCCATCCAGATAACCATGGTCAGAATGTACATGCTTGTTTTTGGCTGTGTATGAACCAAATCTGCTTCAACGAATTGAAGAAACAGGACACACAAGTGGCTGTGAAGGCAAAAACGTTAGTTGTTTGCGTCTTTGAAATTGTGCACCAACTTGGACAACCAGCAATTTTACTTCAATTTATAAATCCGTATGGGGGTGTGCAGATGAAGACGGAGTCCTTGTTTATCTAACCAATGACACGATGTTATCTGTACTCTTTTTATATATTTGAAAGCTTTTTTTTGGAATAGAACTTGTTTGGAAGTCCCTGCTCATCCACGTCATTCTTTGTCCCTGTTGTTACATTTGCAATGTACACCTTTGAAGATATGCTTCACTAACTAGTACTGAGATGTAATGAGATGACTAAACTGCTTGTGAACATCAAGCAACATATACATGTACATACCTGTCACTTGGAAAACTGTCACATACCTTGAAGCCTACACATAAAAAACCTGAGAAATAAGACAAGGCCAATTCACTTAGAATGATTCTTGCATCACTACATCAGTGTAACTTTGAAATGGTACATCCAAAAACAGCATGCAACTTAAGAAGAAACACATAGTGACAGGTTAACATTTTGTAAAACCACTTAATGTAGGCTGCACTGAGGAAGCAAATACGTACATAATGTAACCTAAAATAAAGGTTAAAGGTTTGGTACAAAAAATGTGGCGTCTAAATTTGGAGCCTATCATGATTATCTTTTCCCTTTCCAAGTAACAGAATTCGAAAAAAATAAATTTGCCTTACAAAATGTAAAAGAAATGCAACTGCACAGAAAGAGTATGTTTTTCATACATAGAGCAAACGCTCTTCACTGTCGTTTAGTAAGCGTTCACCTGGGCCTCTCAAACTTTTCTGTAAGTGGCATATTGTGTGCCAAAGCAACAGGAACAGCTGATTTTCTATGCTGATGCAGCAACAGAGCTACACTGGCATTGTTCAGGCTATGAGCACAAATAGCACATGCTTAGGAACTTTTTCCAGTGATTACAGGTGCCAGTGCACATGAAGCACATACACTAGCCAGCAATTTTTATGACTACCTTCTTTCAAAACCACCAGTTATCACAGCACTAATTTCATCAGGGCCATTCTCACTGTGTGACAAAAGTCACCTCCACTTAACATACCAATTACTTGAGCCCTAGAGCTTTAATTCATGCTTATCATGAACCCATGCTTTAGTTAGGTTCAGTAGCAAGATACACCGCATGCGCTCATACTTGTAATATGAATTCACACACTCTGCATGAATTCCTGAGAATTTTTTCAAATGAAGACTTTAATTCTTAAAAAATGACAATTCTTTATCAACTTGCGGAACCGACACATCTCTTCGATAGGGGACACTGATGTTGCACAATGTCAGCAGGGCACCGTGTGTGTCAAGATGTCTTCCTCTAATTAGGTGAGGAGACTCCAAATTAGCATCGAACTAAGAGCGAAAGGCATGCAAGGAGAACCGTGGCAGTTGCGCCCATTCAATCATCATAATAGGTGATTAACCAGGAGGCTGTCACTGAAGTCTGCAGCCAGCTCAATGAATCGTCAGCTTTCAATGTGTAATCATTAATTCTTACACTGATTCCCCATAAAATGTGTCGATAAACTAATGTCATGTCTTTCCCATAAGTATACACAGGAACCCACAGAACAAGAAAAGGGGCATTGATCAAGGCACTTGTGTCTTTGAGACAACTTAATAAAACCAACAGGTTATGAAGCGAAGGAAAAGCATTGGGGACAGTGATTGTAGTTTTACAGCGAAAGCTGCATATGACTAGGAGAAACGAAAAACCGCTCGGCATCTGTGTCACGAGCGTACTCCATTGGCTGTGCTATCAGTTACGTCGTTCTGAGCGTCGTACCCAAGCTCTGGTTACCACGCTTGCAAGGTCAAACGCTTGCAGCCACGGCACGCCCTCTGGCGCGCCGTAGAAACGGCGTTGCGCGCAGAACAGCGTCGACGGGATTCCGGGAGCGCGTTCGCCGGGGCGAACGCCCGCTTTGGGCGAGTTTCTCCAGCGGCACTTTAGGCTTCGGCTGCGACGTCTGTGACCGCCTGTGGTTCGACCACAACCTGGCAACGATAATTGTGTAAGGCTTCAGTGCAGCGTCGGGTTGAACCCACTGCTAAAAACTGGGGCCACACATTTCAGCTTCGCTGGTTAACCATTTGTACGGAGTGCTTGGGCGGTGATTTTTTTTTACTAGGACTGCAGCATTTATGTCAAGAAGGGAAATTAGGTGGAGAAAAAAAAACCAACTTACTGCTCGTGGGGTCCATGGTGACAAGTCATTTGAACTCTGAAACTTCGAAATATGTACGGCATTCAACCATCGACCTCCAAAGTGTGTAAGAACTCAAACACAAACCTTCCGTCTAGGTATGGTATAAAAACCTCAACAGCTGAAGTTTCACGGTTATCAACCCTCAACATATTTGATGCATTCATATATAAGAACTCAAACCCAAACCTTTCAATATTGTAAGGCATCGAACTTATGGTCAGTCATCGTTAAGCAAAGACAAAGTAGGGGTGAAACAGTGGCCAAGTGATGGTCAGCACTACACTGCAGAGATGAGCATGTGCCACTGTGTATACATGCACAATTCCCTAGAAGTTTGTGCCAATTTTTTTTCCTTTGGCACTCCTCAATGATTTCACAACTTCCTCGATAGGGTGATGGCCCTGCAGCAAGCATCCATTATTCAGGCACATTGGCTCCAAGAGGAAGACAACAATGAGGTCAGGGCAAGGTGCAAGGTGGCATTCTCTCAGTTGCCACATTCATGCCAACCTACGGGCACAATAGAGCAAATTATGCATATAACTAAGTACCGTAAAATGCTGAGCAAGCGCCCCCCATCCGAGCAAGCGCCCCCCTTTCTTTTTCGGGAAGATCTGAAATAAGTGCCAAATAAGCACCAATGAGCAGTCCGGGACCGAGCAAGCGCCCCCCACCCAAATCTGGTCGGATTATCCTTGACCGTAGGGGGGATGCTTGCTCGACATTTTATGGTACGCCGCTCTAATTCTTACACTTTCAACGAAGCATGAGTGTGTCATTTGACTCGGAAACATTTAAAAATCTTCGGCAAAGACTCGACTAATTCACTCAGCTGGAGAATTCATGATGGTCGCTTTTACGGAAGGGGGGCGGTCGAAGCGCTCTATCATTTGTTAATTACCTATGTAGCAGTGATACCAGCAAGAGAGAGAGAGGGAGAAAAAATATAGGGAAGGTAGGGAGCAGAAAGAGAAAATACTACTGGGACGTTCTCCATCTTGAGCAGAGAACGTGCACAGACGAAAACAAGCTAGGCCTACCCAGATTACCCGATTTATTCATTCAGGGCAGTGCATGTTCTCATACCGCACACCAATCGAGTAGTGGATTTCACAAGGAACCTCAGATAGGAGGAACTCTAGCGTCTTTCATGCAATCTTTCCGACACTCTCTATAAGCTCCAACACTTCATTTATTAATGATAATAAAATCAACCGAGCTAATTGTTCATGACTTTAAGACAAGGATAAAAGTTTTTATCATGCTAGTATCTGTGCACTCCAGAATGCTTGGGTAAGTGCATCAGTTTAAAATATCGAGGGCATGGAGGGGGGATGCTTTGAGAAATAGAAGTGCCGTCTTTCAGGCCAACATGTTTCATAATTGTGAAAAAATTGCAGGCTGCACCACTGTCCCATTCAATTGATGTCATACCCATAGCTTGGCAACTTCACTCATGACTCGACTCACTCAGATTCACTCAGACTCAGATCAAGATCAGTAAAGTTGAAAGTTGGGCGAGTCGGTGATAGTTCATGTTTACGTGTGAAGCAGCACACGGAGACAAGGCATGAAAGGAACGAAAAGCAGCGGTTGTTCTGTCGTTTTTCGTTCCTTTCGTACCTTCTCTCCGTGCACTGCTTCACACGTAAACATCAGATCGAGATGTGAGCAGGAGTCTGAGTGAGCCCAGGTGAGTAATACTTCACTGAGTTCGAGTCCAAGTGAGGCTGGCTGAGATCAACTTTAGTGAGTCTGAGCCCGAGTGAGGCCCGTTGAGTAAGGATTTTGGTAAGTCTGAGTCCCATGGATGAGCCTTAAGTGCAAAATATATTTGTTCTATGAGTCTGAGTTAGCAGCATAGCTCTGTGCTGACTATATATAATGAAATACTCAACTTCGGCATTACTATCAGCCTTATTTCGGCTCGTGCACGTGCTTATACTCATGTTGACTAACACAATACTTCTATGCATTAGCGTTCATATGGTAGCTCGGTAATTTTTTTATCAGAGGTGTGAGTTACGGGCAGGCGAGGTGCACTAACCTCACCTCGCCACCCCATCCCCGCACCTCGCGCAATCTCTTCTTGGGAAATTCTTGATAAAAATATCTCAGTCATATCCCTTTCAATAAAAATGTTGTTACAGGATTGCAAACACAACTCATATTTAAAGGTACATGATCCAAAGGCGCCAAGTTATATAGAGCACCAATTATGCGAGATTAATAAAAAAAGCTAAGTATATGCTGACAGGCTAATGAGTCGACTCACACCAGACGCACATCATGCCCGTGAGTCTGAGCTTATGGCGAGCTTGAGTTCGAGTGAGTCCGGTTCAAAAAAAACTCTAGTGAGCCTGAGTCCGCGCGAGTGCCGTTGAGGAAAAAAATTGGCAAGTCTGAGTCCGAGTGAGCGCTAAAAGCAAAATATATCATGATTGAGTCTGAGTGAGCTCCACCTTTTTTGCCGACTTATGGTCATACCACCTTTTTCTAAACATGCCTCGGGGATCAGATACTTTCCTTTGGCACTGCATGGGGGCATATTCTGACTCAACAATATAGCAATTAACGCAAGCGATAAAATTTGCTGCTTTTACGGAGGCACGTTTAATACCACCTGCTTTAAGTTGAAGGAATACGAATTAATTGACAAAAAAGTTTTCACTTGTATGCAAGCCCAGGTGCCATGTACACATGTCCAGTTTTGGTGCAAAACAATGACAGTGCAGTGCAATTCAATAAGTAGGTTGAAATCTATGTTATTAGCAAATAAATCACTCAGGCTGTGTAGTTTTTGTTCTTCCACATTTTTGCATTGTGACGGGCGCCGAAGACGCGCGGCAAGGGTTGGGGTGAAGCACGGACACTGCAGTGCGCTGGGATCACACTCCCCAACTCCATGGAAGTCGGGGAATCTCTGCACGAGGGTCCTTGCCCGAATCGGCTATCGCGGTGCGCGCTCGCTCGCTTACGTGAAAGCAGCTCGCGTTGTCGGCCGATATGCTCTGCTAGTTGAAACATTAGTCTGCATGTACTGCAGTACATTTTGATGATCAAAGCACACCGAAATCGTACGTGCCGATAGAGAGTGGACGAGGAGGACGGCAGACGAGTCGTCCAAAGTTGGCGATAAGCGTCTTTATTTGAGAAGATGGACAGGCGTACCTTTGTCCCGCATTCATTGAGCTAGCGCGCGGGCCGCGTCCTGCGTCCCTCGATCGCGACCAGCCTCAATTGATGCTCGAGATTGGAGTAGTTGGAGCTGGCCAAGGCTCTCCACCAAGGCTCGTTGGTGTGGTAAAGGTTGGGGGTTTTAGTGGGGATTGGTTGCGTAGAGTCACCGTAGGTAGCACGTTAGTTTGGTATTGTGTTTGCCGCCTGCAGTGTGGACATGCACGTACAAAACTAATGAAATCCAACAGACAATTAATACATTTAAACGCGTTTCGACTTCATGGTTTTAAGCACACATCACGAATGACGTTTGCTGTCATTTGACATTAATTGTTTCGTGGCCGTGACGCGATCAACTTGCCCACCCGTTTTTGAAGCAAAGCTTCAATTTGGGCTAGTTGTTACGGCATTGTAAAGTAGTCACGCTGAGCAAAATGCACGAACGACTAATGAAACAAGAGGACAGGACAATGAAGTGGTGCAAAAGATTTCAACTGTTTATTTTCGCAAAGGCACGACAAAGATATGCACGAATATATTGACGATAATAGGGGCTATATCACCGTGATGTTCATGAAAGCAAGTCATTTCAGGCGATCGTGTTTCGCGTGTGTAGTGTTGAACTAATCTCGGTTGTTGATAAAGCTAAAGACTGAGCGCAATAGATCTCACTGGATCGTATGATTTAAACACGGAATATGCCTCTGTGATTTCTCGTGTTCTTTTAGACCTGTAATGCGCCAACATTCTGCGTTTGATTAAAAAAGGGATCGCATCTTAATTGCGTGTGTCGTGCCATGGTGATTGCAGCATCTCTGTGGCATACTCATGTTCTCTTAATCTTGTATTAATGCAACGCCCGGTCTGCGTAATATAGCATTTTGCGTGACATTCTAAATGTTTGTTTACATGCTTAACGGGGCACTTTTTCATGGACCGCAGTTAAGGGGGAATCATTAACTGTTTGCCTTTCGGCTTCAAAGGGGCAGAAAAAACTTTTGCTTCATGATTTCCCGTGATCTTTTTTGAGAGCATGGGAAGTCTTGTGCGTATATGGAATCACACGTGTTAATTCATTTGCTCGTTCTCCTTTGGTAAATTCTTACCCGAAAGCAAATTTTTTAGGACCTTTTTTTATCACCAGCTATACGCCTGGTACCCGCTAGTCTTGAAAAGCTTCGTGACTTATTGCTCGGTCACATTTTCTCACTAACCTGTGTTAGGCATGAGGAAGCATGAGGAGCCGTTTTTGAAGATTCACTGCAGAATTTGGCCTTCGGCTGCCATGTATGCGCTGTGGCGCATGAATTTGTGTTTAATGTGTTCAGTGTGCATAGTCAGTCTCTCTGCCCGCTGCCCACGTACATTTCAACATAAACACATCAATAAGGTCATTTGCTCCGAAGCCAACCAAACCCAAGAGGCAATCAAGAGTCGCGTGTAACCGTAACGTTACGTCTAGTGTGGTTACCAAATAAATGCATGATATGGCTGCTGGTATTTGTTAGTTTTCAGCAATTGTAGTGAAGTTGGCGACACGTAAAACGTTTCAACACCACCTGACAAAACGTGTCGCGCTACCCATGATCGCAACGGCTGCGCCTAAAGTAAGCGTTTGTCGACCTCCTTGAGTTGATTGGCATTTAATAATTAAGACAACAAAATTAAATAACACTAGGAAGGGCGCGGCGCTGCGCGGGTTTACTTTGTGCTCTACATTTCATGCACAGATAGTACGGTGCAGCATTTTTTAAGCAGCGAATCACTTCCTGCTTTCTTTTCATTCTGCTGGGTCTTTTAAGGTACTTGGAAGTGCAAAACACACAAAATACACAAGTACAAGACGAGCGCTCTTGGATTATTATGTGGTCGGTTATCTCCGATTATTGCGTACCGATCTCGAAGGCTACGCTTTGACGATTGAAAACACACAAGTGACCGCTCCGACCACTTGAAGTCGTATGCGAATCCGTAGCCGTAGTTTTCGTGTTGCCGGCGGTAGGAGCACGCTGTTGTTGTACTTGCAATGCCTGTTTTCGTAGGATATGAGATTGAATTCGACCTCAGCGGTAATCGACCGTGCCCACTGTGAAATACTTCGATCCGGTAAACCCGACCGTCCCGTTCGAGGTTGGGTGTAAAACGGCGATGATGACACTGGATGGATACCAAAGCAACCCGAGTGCTTCGCCTGGCTCGGTAAGTGTTGCTCATTCCTCTTAATTGAAACCACGCCGTAAAGCGTGCGTCTGTCTAGCTAATTATAGTCTGGGCAGGTACGGGCATTATGCGACAAGACTGGGTTCATCATAGCGGCAAAGTGAGCTGGTTCATTACGGGTGTCACATGGTGGAATTCAGATCGGGACCGGGTTTCCCGATCAGCATTAAAGGGGCCCTGCAACACTTTTCCAAGTAGCCATGGAATGGATTCACTAAAGGAGCTTATTGCCTCACGAATTCATTGCCGCAAAATTTTTTGGAATCCGCCCAGTACGAGTGGAGTTACAAAGATTTCTCGCACGCTGCAATTGCATTATCTCTTCTCTCGTCCCGTCGAAAGCGCTGGAAGCTAAGCAGGGAGGAATGGCACGGGGAAAGAAAATACATCACGCGCGCCTCGTGATCTTGAGCGCTTTTTCTCTTTCTTTTTTTGTTCGAATACGCGAATTTTCATTGCAATCGCGCGCGCGCGCCTGGACAAGTCGCGGCCTCTCGCGGCGGCCTCTGCAACTACCGAGCGCGCCATGCTCAAATCAGCCAATGGCTGATACAAAAAAATCTCTCGTCGGTGACGAGTGATTTTTGGGTGCGCAACGTCATTTGTCGAGAGAAGAGAAAGCAATTTCTGGCTGACTTTGAGAATTTATTGTGAATTCCACCCCGCGTGCTGCGCTATAATATTTGGCTCACGTGTTCTCGAGAGCCTGGACTACCGATCGGCAGCGTTTTCTGAGCATGCTCAAGAAGTGTTGCAGGGCTCCTTTAACATACTTATGCGAGATGAGGGTGTGGGGAAACGGATCCCTGTCGACAAATTCAACCCCGATTGGGTTCGGTCGCGATCGATACTTATCGTGTGACACGCGTGCTGCGTGATCCGTTCTATGCACTATGCTATCGAAGTGGATGAAATGCAACGTCTACCAACAATTTTTTTTCACCATCACATCATGATCAGCTTAATCTTGCTTTTAGTTATTCCTGTTTCGTCGCTTGCTTTTAAATATTTTCAGTCATTTTTTTTTCAATTGTGAGTACTGCCATTATGTTATGTACTGATCTTGTTGCTATTGTTATTCAAGCTTGTTCATTATTGCTTACACGTCCGTATAATTTAGCTGTATTTTTCCAATTACCCCATTCATGTAAGCATAAATGGTACCCCTGTCAGTTTCCCTGAAATTGTGGGACCTCCTGCTGTAATAAGCTAACCATGTAACTCAACTGAACTATTTAATAAACTTGACTTTAAAAAAAGTGTTGGGAAATATTGCGATTATGTCACAAAGCGCAGAAAAGAGGCAGAAAAGCCTGTTCGTTGGTCGAATGGTTCAGTACCAACTTGCCCAAGCATTTATCCTTCAGATGGAAAAAGGTAGGATGGTTAATGAGGAAAGACTCCTATTGGCTAGCGTGTACTAAGGAAAGGGAAATGGGGAGCGAAAGAATGAAAGAGGAGGGGAGAGACTGTAACGACAAAACATAGTCATAACAAAAGCCCTGTCTAAAAACAAAACACCACAACATTGTCCTCTCAGCCGCACTCGGCCAACTAGAAGACAACCGCCCTGTCACAAAAGACAAAGTCTTGGGGTGTGGGCGGTACCCAGTCTTCGGCACGACTGGTTATGAGGGACGGTTTCTTCAAGCAGCCGAGCTGAGCGACAACTTATCTATCCTTAAAACTACAGATAAGCAGGAAACGTGACTAGATTTGTTGGCTAGTGATGCAAACGTGTTTGGGGATGCAATTCGTTTGTTGGAAATGGTAGTGTGCAGGGGCGTAGCCAGAAATTTTTTTCGGGGGGGGGGGGCAGCTCCTTGATTTTGGGGAGGGCACCTCATTGAAATGGTCATTTTTTCGCTCTGTATGCAATGGCGAAAAAAAATTTCGGGGGGGGGCACGTGCCCGGTGTGCCACCCCGGCTACGCCACTGGTTGTGTGTATTGCAGCGTGTACAGAACAAGACATGAATTTGAAGCATGAGTGACAGTTCCCAGCCGAGCACTTGTGGTGAGCGAAGCGCTCGCATTCGTGTACAGTTACTCTTGAAAATGAAAAGGGAGCGGTCCGACTGCTTAACAGCATGCCACTATAATGTGATTGTAATTTGTATTGAGGAGCTTCTTTTGATTGCTGCATGCCATGATGTAATCCTTGTGGTTTCACCAGTAGCAAAAGCTCTTCTCATTATCTTTGAACTCGGGCCGTGCTTCCAGGATTCCTAGTTAGGACTGTGCAGTGCTCATAGAAGGGACAAGGGACAGAAGAAGTGCACGAGACATGCGCTGACTCTCAGCTGAATTCTTATTCCGGAAAAACTTGAAAAAGTAAACTAGAAGATATCATCGAGTCACATGACTTGTGCTCCAAACGGAAAAACGAAAAGAACATACCTGGCTGCCACACCGTAACATAGCATGCGCACAACGAATTTTAAGTCGCGTTGCCGCACGTGCTAACCAAAAACTCTTATTCCCTATCCCAAAGCTTTACCAATGACTGGCTAACGCATCTTTCATAGCTTCTTCTAATGTGCAAGGCCTTTATAATTTCTCGGGTAAGCTGCTTTTTGCGCATGGAAAGAATCATGGTATCAGTAAAGTGCGGGGTACACCCGCACTCCAGGCAATGGTCTGCTAAATGGGAATGCGTCTCTTATTGTGTTAATGAACGCTTATGTTCACCCAAACGAACATTCAGGCACCTTCCACTCTGTCCAATGTAAGAACTGGCGCATGATAACAGGATCTGATACACGATTCCTACTTGGCAGCCAACAAACTTGGACATGTGTCATGGTACCCAGTGGCGTAGCCAATGGGGGGGGGTTGGGGGGGGTTCAAACCCCCCGAAATTTTTCAGTTTTGCTTTCGTATATACGCACGCACACATACAAACGCACGCACGAACATACATAAAGTATGGTCGAACCCCCCCCCCCCCCCGAAAAAAATTTCTGGCTACGCTACTGATGGTACCACATTCGCTTTTGTTTCTTTCGACCCACTCGGCTGTGTGCACTTGTTCATGCGGGCAAACATGCCGGACAACTTGTTTGGGGAGGAAAAGATGACATCCACCCAGTAGCGCTTACCGACGTTTTTTAGGCCATGTGACAGCTTGTGTGCGTAGGGTAAAACAGCGCATCTTTTTTGCGTACGGCTGCTTTCAGTTTGTGCAGTCTCTTGCTGCACTGACTTTTTTGCCCTCATCATTTCGCATACCTTTGCGATTGCGACGTCCGGGAATCCAGCTCTCCTTAATCTAGCCACTTGTTCTTCAGAACTATGGCGGAGACTGTGTGCGCATGTTCTTTCAAGGGCAGAGGGGATGCACGAGAGTGCTATCCCCTGTTTGATAAGCTTGGAATGGCTAGAGCTGAAAACAAGCAACAATTTCATGGTTCTTGGGAAGTATCGCCAACAAACATGATTGGGTAAAACTTACATTTTCAGGTATAGAAACTGAATAAACTCTTCGTTCATCATTTCAATCGTAAATTTGACATCGAGCCCACATTCCGTAAAAATTTTGAGAATGTCTATGCTGCTTCTCGTGTAATCTGTGGTAGTTTCGTGCAGTCTATTGAAGAACTGTCAAAAAAGAAGAAAAGTGCTTTGGCGCTGTTAACCGGCTCAAAGTTAGAAAACTTGGCAGTGGGAGTAAAGAAGGCTCGCAAAGGTTGCCTGGAAGCTTTCGTTTCAGCAAAAACCCACAATCCA
The DNA here is from genome assembly GCA_030522465.1 of Rhipicephalus appendiculatus. Classification (NCBI taxonomy): domain Eukaryota; kingdom Metazoa; phylum Arthropoda; class Arachnida; order Ixodida; family Ixodidae; genus Rhipicephalus; species Rhipicephalus appendiculatus. The sequence continues at coordinate 88,664 of JALIZH010019240.1, forward strand.
GACATTCCTTTCAAATCATCACTGAAAAGGCTACGTGGCAACATGTCGTGTCAGGGTACCTATAGGTGCAGCTAGCCTCCTTACACATCGAAGACCCCTTTCGGGTAGCTAATTCCTTAGAAGTGACAAACTGTTTGAGAGAAATCAACCCAGAGAAGTGCCAGGCAATGAGTGTTGAAGTTGAAGACCTCTTCTACTCGCTCCCACACGAACTTATGGAGAGTGTCAAAATGTGCATTTGTGACTTCAGTGATGAGTATGCATTTTATGAGAGATGTAAAGTTTCAGTAGAGGCCTTTCTAGAACTCCTGTCCGTTTACATTTCGTCTACCTTTGTACAACATGAAGGCAACCTGTACATACAGAAAAGTGGCGTCTGTATAGGGTCTAGGGTCACCCCTGTACTTGGTGAAATGTTTTTGAGTAGGGTAGATAGGTGGTTGGCTGAGCACTTAGATGGCATGGTAGGTCATGTGTACTGGCATGTTGATGATTTTCTGGTCTTCTTTAAAGAAGCACTGACACAAAATTCGAAGGCGAGATAATGAGCGAGATAGATTTATGTGGATACATACACGACATCTACGAAATATCAAGGGCAAATATAGCCTAGAACATATTTAAAATCAATTTTAAAGTGCATGCCATGCGACTGAGCGAGCTGCGGAGCCACCCGCGACGCTGACATCAACGCAGTGGCAATGTAAACAAAGCTACGTCACGAGTTTGTGTTGGCTGGTTGCTGGCACACGCCTTGTGCTTGCGCTGCCTGCGATTCCTTCCAACTTGCCTGCGGCTTTGCGTGTTCTGGCTGTGCTGACTGTCAGTGCGGCGCCCGCTCACGCGCGTGGCGCCCACGTCACAGTTTTGCGTGGTCACGTGGCCAGCTGCATTTATCTTGCCACCGGAACTGCTTCTGCCTAGCTCGGTGCTCTTTGAAACCGAAACTGCGACTGGGTGCTCTAAAAACGTCTCTAAATAAATAACCGTCGCGCACTCGCGGAAGTCAGGTTTCCAGCCATGATAAGTGGGTCATAGCTGCCTACTGCAACAAAAAAAATAAGGTGCCAAATTTTTTGTGTCAGTGCTCCTTTAATAGCACAGATTACACAAGAAGCAGCATAGACATTCTGAAAGTATTCAAGGAATGTGGGCTCGGTGTCAAATTCACGATTCAAATGATGAAAGAAGAGTCTATTCAGTTTCTAGACCTGAAAATGAAATTTTTGCCCACTCATGTTTGTTCCACTCATGCTGATCAAATTTTACCCACTCATGTTGATTAAACAGGGGATAGCACTCTCTTGCATCCGCTCTGCCCTAGAAAGAACATGCGCACATGGTATCCGCCATAGTTTTGAAGAACAAGTGGCTGGATTAAGGAGAGCTGGATTGCCGGACGTCGCAATCGCAAAGGCGTGTGAAAAAATTCCCCATCTCCCGCTAAAGGGAACCATGTGTGGATGCGAAGCAGCGGGGGAAATAATTAGCTTGAGCGGGAGGAACGTCGCCACTCTCGTTTTACGGCAGCGGTCCCGGTGCTCACCGCGGCGCTGCACAGGAGAGAGAATGAGGCGCGCGCGCTCCCGCCCCCCAGTGAAGTATGCAGCTGTCACACCACCTGTCGTGCGCGCCGCTCCGTAGAGGATTCCTAGAGGAGAGGACGGGGGGGACCATAGGATAGGAGAGAGAGGGGACGTGCATGCGCTGTGTGGATGTGGGACGCCGGAGCCGCTCCATAGAGTAGATGATTCCTAGAGTAGAGAAAGGGGGTGATCGTAGGAGAGGACGCCCATGAGCTGTGGGGCGCGTGCCCGCTCCGTAGAGTAGAGGATTCCTAGAGGAGGGAAAGGGGGTGAGCGTAGGAGAGAGAGGGGGGGAGGGGACGCGCATGCGCTGCGGTAGTGTGGGACGCGGGAAGGAGCGACGGACTAAGCCCCCCTCCAAACACAAGCAAGATCAAGGAATGGGGTCAACCTGGGCGACAGACACCACCTGCCTAGCCATTGCTAAGCAGCCTCTCTGTGCTCTCGGCCATGACTCTGATGACTATAGTAGTTGTTGACGGCCTTCATATTACTACAGTGTTCTGGTTCGCATAATGGGTGCTTCCCTACTTCATGGAAGTGGCCGGAGGCGGGACATGGGACGCGGGACGGGGAAGGGGGACGCGGGACGCGGGAAAGGGACGGACATAGCTTCGCATCTAAAACTGATGAGGGCAAAAAAGTCGGTGCAGCAAGAGACTGCACAAACGGAAGATGCGCTCTTTTTACCCTACGTACACAAGCTGTCGCATTGCCTAAAAAGCGTCGCTAAGCGCTACGGGTTGGACGTCGTCTTTTTCTCCCCAAACAAGTTGTCCGGCATGTGCGCCCACGTGAACAAGTGCACACAGCCGAGTGGGTCGAAAGAAACAAACAGCAAATGTGGTACAAGACACATGTCCAACTTTGTTGATTGCTACGCAGGAATCGTGCATCAGATCCCATTGTCGTGCGGCAGTTCTTACATTGGATAGAGTGGAAGGTGCCTGAATGTTCGTTTGGGTGAACATAAGCGTTCATTGACACAAGAGACGCATTACCATTTAGCAGACCATTGTCGGGAGTGCGGGTGTACTCCGCACTTCACTGATACCATGGTTCTTTCCTGGCACAAGGAGCAGCTTGCTCGAGAAATTATAGAGGCCTTCCACATTAGAAGAAGCTATGGAAGATGCGTTAGCCAGCCATCGATAAAGCTTTGGAATAGGGAATAAGAGTTTTTGGTCAGCACGTGCGGCAACGCGACTTAAAATTCGTTGTGCGCATGCTATGTTACGGGGTGGCAGCCAGGGATGTTCTTTTCATTTTTTGTTTGGAGCACAAGTCATGTGACTCGATGATATCTTCTTGTTTACTTTACTTTTTTCGTGTTTTTCGGAATAAAAATTCTATTTGAGAGTCAGCGCATGTCTTGTGCACTTCTGTCCCTTGTCCCTTTTGTGTGCGCTGCGCAGTCCTAATAATGAATCAATACCAACTCGCTCAATTTTCTATTCTACTTCAGGATTCCACATGCCCCTGCAAACTCGATCGCTTTCTTCTTGTACTCTTCAGGGAATGTTTGTCCCCTTCCACTCATTTTCATAGATAAAGTAAACGGAAGCAACACGTAGCACAAATAGATTCGCTACAAAACAATGAAAGGTTGCAATGACATTTCACTGCGTGAACGTGGTTGATGCACAGGCATCTGGTGCTACAGTTAGAACACAATTTAACGAAGTGATGACCATGTGCTGATTGTTTTATTAAAGTTCGTAAAATTGAGAAAATGATTTTTTTGCTCTTCTGATATCTAAAATTGCAACATAGCGATACCCAAATGCAACCATGACATTATTTTTGCCATCAGCCCATGCCTACGCATATGTAAAATTCATGAAAGCAGCACAAAGGTGGCCCGGACATGGCATGTGCGTGTGTTGCAGGTCATGTGCATAGGGGTGTGCACAAGGGGGCAGGTGGGCGGTTACCTAAGAGGGGGGCACGAAGTCTGCCTGATACATTTACTCAATGACGGCCACGCAGGCTTTTGAGGATAATGGCAAGCCGAAGACCCCTGATGTTGTTTTTCCAAGAACTGTTTGCTTCTCATCTTTACATCAGGAAAGCCAGGAACCAAAGGCAGGCCACTGTGGTGAGCACGTGATTGCTTCATTTTCAATTTTTTTTTCATCATTGTGAAACATACTGTCGTTTGGATTCGACCAACCGGGGGGGCAGGGGGGCACTGCGATAAATATTTGCCCCGCTCCCCCTCTGATGGGGCACCCTGCGCATGCCTATGGTCACGTGAAGCTATGACAGTCTACCAACATTCAATGACACAGTGAACAAATGTAGCGGTTGTGCGGTCAAACCAAGTGAGAAAGTTGCGAGGAGGTGACCAGTGTTATCTGCCGCATAAACCATGAAGTAATGACAGCAACTACCGCCACCACTAGCACCACTTGGCATGTATAACTTGCTACCGACTGCCAAGTCTTGTAGAGTGCATTGGCTCGGTGTCCAGCTAGGGCTGTGACTGGGTATCCTAGATGTTTTAACGCGGTAGCAATAGAGAATAAGCTCAAAGAAAAACCAGTCTCTGTCAGTTATAAGTAAATTACTGCTCTTTTACTCAATTATTTCAGTAAAAACATAGTTAAATCGGCTTTGGTGGCCAAGTTAGTTTGTTAATTTAGGCTGATGACAGCATTGAACCTTATGGGCACCTGCCGGGGAATCAAAAATTTTTTCGTTAGATCAAAAACGTCATGAAATCGGGCTTCATTAGAGTGAGTTTTAACTGTAATTCTTTGTACATTACCTGCAGTAGCTTTGACACATTTCACGATAGCAATTTGAAAAATGGGCATTTGTGCTTGCATGTAATAAAAGGGCTTGACCCGCTTCCCCTTGACACAACCTTTGGGAAATCAAGCATTTGGGTCATCAAGTGAGATGTGTTTGTGTTTGCTTCTGCAACCAGACACCATGGTAGTTAGTATGCCAATGTCTTTACCACTAGTGTTGTCGTACTAGCCTTACAAGCACCTCTTTCGTGACACTTTGTCACTCCGTATTTCTCCTCCTCCTGCTTTGCCTCTAGGTGGCACTACTTGTGGAGACACATTCCTCGAAAGCATTTTGACGAATGTGGAATTTATCCTTGGGCAGAAAAAACGCAACATGAGTCCATGGCATAGCATAATGTTATCGGGCTATGGCATAATCTCATTTTGTGTATGAGAAAAAATATGGCACCAAGTGCACATTTGCAGATACGAGATTGAGATGTGTAATTACAGATGCGTAGCCAGAAATTCCTTAGTTTGCCTTAGTGACCCCTTCCATCAGCCTCTATAGTCGGCAGAAGGCGTTTTTGCCTACGCATCTGTAATTACGCATCTCATTCTTCCATTTGCACATGTGCTCTTGGGGCCATATTTTTCTTAGTCAGTGATTTTGTCCATGAATAAATAGCGTGAGTCTGAGCTCGATCCCGTACTTTCTCTTGTGAACATGTATTTTTTTGCACATTCCTTAACTATGCGTCCAAGTATGCATAACGCACTAGGCCATCAATGAGTTCTGCGTATGTTGTGGAAATCCGGTTTTGGCCCACATTCTTGGCAGGGCCCTCAAAGGAGATTACCCTCGTTCCCTATATCTAAGGTTATTCACCTCCCAATTTTCCTGACATGTGATATTCCTCACGTTCAAGGTAGCTAATACACCACACCCACTTTGCAAGGCACACACCTATTTTTAAATGCGAAGCATTTCTTAGCGAACTTCGGCGACTTTGAGCGTATCTATCTATCTATCTGTCTATCTAGCCGCCTACGACTTTGTGCTCTCCTGGCCGTATCGTTAATGGGATTTATACTAAATTTGGTTTCGCATAACGTGACCGTATTGCAACATAAATGGCTGGTCGTATCATGAAAATCATGACTAGCTTGTCATGAAAAGCATGATTTACCTGCCACGCTCATGGCGCGCTCCCGGCCTTTTCGTTAGCTTGATATACACCAAATTTGGGATAGAGTGACGTGACTGTATGATGAAAATAAATGACCAGTGGTAATATGGAAATCATGACTTGTCATGTGCGACATGACTTACATGCCATGCTCATGGCGCGCTCGCGGCCGTTTCGTTAGCTTAATATACACCAAATTTGGGATAGAGTGACGTGACTGTATGACGAACATAAATGACCAGTGGTAATATGGAAATCATGACTTGTCATGTGCGACATGACTTGCATGCCACGCTCATGGCGCGCTCGCGGCCGTTTCGTTAGCTCGATATACACCAAATTTGGTATTGAGTGACGTGACTGTATGACGAACATAAATGACCAGTGGTAATATGGAAATCATGACTTGTCATGTGCGACATGACTTGCATGCCATGCTCATGGCGCGCTCGCAGGCCGTTTCGTTAGCTTGATATACACCAAATTTGGTATAGCGCGACGTGACTGTATGACGAACATAAATGACACGTCCTAACATGTAAAACATGACCTGCGAATTTAGTAAAGCATGATTTGGCTGCTTCGCATTACATCGATTCCCACAGTGTGTGGGATCTGCCGGCTTTTTATTCTGGGCACTGTGTTTGCTATTGTATGTCATATGCACATTAAAAAAAATTTTCTTAATGAGGGCACGAACCTTTCACAGGTTAGTCGACCTGAAAGCTTAGCCAACCTGCTTTACTCCTTGCCTAGTATATTTCTAAACCATCGAAAAAACCGTGGAACTAAGGGGTGACCGTGAGTCTATCAATTTCATTGTTACTGCCTTTCGGTCCTGTCTCTTTGTTTGCATTTACTGCATGCACTAGTTTTCAACAAGTTGTGGTCATCACGTGGCATGAGTGCCCGACATTTTAAAGTTTTTCTCCTTGCTTTGGCATGCTATCTTGCACTGTGTGCACAAGATTGGCACCACTGAAAACTTCCATTCTTTACTTCCAAGTGATTGGATGAATAATTAAGCAGTGGATTTCACTGCTAGAAAAACTTTTTAAATTCTTTCACTTGTGTAAGGAAAGAAGAAAGATGTGCCAAAATTACCGTGAAAAAAAATTTTTTTGCTCAATTTATAGAGCTTTTTTTTCTGTATAAAATGGTGCCATTCTTTCACTTCAATGGGGTTACTTTATTTCATTAACCACATAAAAAAAGATAACTGGAAGGTGGCTTCACCACATGGCAATACAATGAAAAATGGCTGTAAAAATGAAAGCCGAGACACAAATGACCCAACGTGTACAAGTGTGGCCATCTAGCCTCAAGAAACACAAGTATGGCGAGTTTGGTCATCATTGGTTCCTTGTGGGACCTATTTTTGATGATGACGAGTACAGTCGTCGTGGGTCATGTTACAAAATCTCATGACGACTATATTCGTCAATAGTAGTGAAAGGGTTAATTATCGAGGCATTTCTCTTGGTAAAATGCACTACGACAGTGCACTACAATATTCAAACCTCGCTCCTGGTGAAAAGGCCCATTGAGAACCAAAATGCTGGCTTAGGATTCCTTCCAGACAAAATAAGAATGACTATAGTTCCATGCACACATAATCAAAATGAAATGTCTATCAATTCATCCAGTGCAGTGTTCTCATTTGCTATAAATCTATGTACATATTGTAGCTTGTTCAGGTTCTGCACCATGCTGCCCAAGAGCCGGGTTTATGATTGTGAGGTTTGAGGTGGTCATGTTATGATTTTCACACTAGTTAAACCTGTTATTTAAATATTAGAGTGTGTTCAGATAAGAACATCGGTGCATGTCTGCCGACCCCCTGTTATTTCGCAGGAAAAATTGTATTTTGTTGTCTGAGTCCCCAGTACCACAAAACCCCTCTTGGTCTCGTGAAAAAAATTTCACCTTCTTTAAAAAATTCACAAGTCTCCACTGAGCCGCAACCGCCTCTTTTGAATGTCGCGAAAATGGGATTTCGATGAGATTCTACAATAAGTTGTTGTAGCTGTAAGTCTGAAAAATTTTCCCCACATACTACGAATAGTTTGCGTCGACAAAACGTTACTCCTTCCAGAGTTTTGATGCTGTTCTTTTAAGAAAACAAATCGCGAAATGGGGACAAAGTTCAATAAGGCTCAAATTTAAATTTTTTTCCTCCATGTGTATAAATGCCAGACTTCCCAAAATTTTTTTACAACATTGCCATATGTTAGTTTAACAAATGTGCCGAACGAAATTGCTGCGAGTGACTTCAAACTTTCACCAGAAATGTTCAACTGAGAACATGTAAAAAAAAATTCGATATTTGAAGATCATTTAAAAAAAAGCCATCTGATTTTCTTTGGACTCCTCAGAATCAAAGCTAAGCCTGTGTTCTAACTTCATCTATGAGAACATATTGGATTATTTTTGTGAGGTTGGGAGTTATGAAGCACGGAAAGCGGCCAAATTGACGTAAACTGAGTGACCACAACATTGAGTGAGCATGGAGCAATAGTTGCCATTACAATTATTTTTAGGTCGTGAATGTGTTCTGTGGATTGACGGATTGACAGAAAAAAAACAGGAAACAGTTGGGGTCGGTTTGGAAGCGCAAATTATTGCTACATTTTTTTACGCAAATCACTATAACTTCTACACGGGTCCCAGCAACTGAGCATGCCGCGATGCTGACTCACACTCTTCGCAGGAATCGCTCTGAAAATCTTTTGCGCATGCGAGACTGCGTACGCTTCAGAAAGGAGGTGGCTGGAGAGGATCCACCGCTGGATAATTATCGCTTCCCATGTCATGTCTGTAATGCGATAATGCAGACGGTGCGTCGCGGCACAAGCGACGCTTTTGCAACCTGACCGCGCTCGCCTGAAGCGGAATCCAGATCCGAAGCTGAACCCAGAAGATATACAGGCAGCACTGAAGTACTTGAAGTAACGTACTGAAGATGAGCTGAAGTGCACCCAACAAAAAGCCAAACAAGAAAGATGTCTTTGCAATTAATTCTAAAGGACAAAAAGAGTACATTTCAAAATGGCGGATGACCAGGTCCATTCGTGGAACATTTCGTCTTTTTAAAGCGGCTCGCCCTGACAGGTATCGGGCTCCCAAAGTTTTCCTCCTTGAGGCTAAAATGGGTTGTTTGCGCCTCGCCTCATGGAATTTGCGTGTGCACATACTGTGCAAAGGTTAAGCTAAGTGCACGGTTCTTAGAAATAACCACTGGTCAGAAAAAGACTATTGAAGACCTTCATGATTTGACCATATGTTCGTGATTTCCCCATATCATTTATTAAACCCTTCCATGTTATAAACGGCCAATGAACCAAAAGCCTTACAAGTCTGTCTATAAAATGCGACAGCATGTGTTTCACCACACTACTCAAGCATCTAGGTTGTACCGACAAGCACACACGTCCTCGCAATAGGTCTTTCTTTTTAATAACAAAAGAATATGCGTGGAAAACATTTGCTGTCTACAGCTTCAGGGAAAACCCGACTGAAAAAGAAATAAGAATTGAATCGGGAGGAGATGTTGGGCGGCCTGATTTGTCACGGATATAAAGAAGTTTAGAGCTGTCCGCAGGAAACCGAAGAGCAGTGAGTTAATTCCACCTTTTTGGGAAACTATATATGCACCTATACATGTATGTGTGCATATGTTTATTTGTTAAATGTGGTAAAACTGCTTTCGCTTAGCTACTTAAAAAGCTGTGCTTGAAAATGTGTGAGAGGCAACTGCTCCAAAAGGCTGATTTGCTGCTCCAGAACGAGGTTTTAGCTGCTCCAGAAGCTGTGCCGAATTGGCTACGGCCGATCACATCACTGTATTAAGTGTAGAAAGTGTTGTGAACTCTTGTGGGTGGTACTGTCATGATCGTGGCTTTCCATGACGGTCACGCCGGACACTACTAACACCTAACGCAAGGCACCCCCCTTGCCGCATGTAACCAAAATCGCAAGGTTGCTTCACCAGGAGCAAGAAACACACAACTGCTTCGGGGACGTTCATTACTGTAACTTGTCTGACTATGACTTGCGACTCTGACACCCTGTGTACGTTAGGGGTAAATAAACAGTTCCTGCCAAGAGCACGACTTGACTACATTTCTAAAAATCTTGCAGTTATTCCTTATGCCAGGATCAAAACTACGATGCGTGAACAACTTTGCACTTTAAGGCAACTCTGGTTTTCTCTGTCAAACTGCTGTCCCTTGAGCACGACAGAACACCTTCACGACCTGAAAATAATGTTAATGGAAACTGTTGCTCCGTGCTAGCTCAATGTTGTGGTTACTCAGCTTACGTCAATTTGGCCACTTTTCCTGCTTTATACTGCGATCTCACAAAAATAATGCAACATGTTTTCACAGAATAAGTTAGAACATGCGCTTGGCTTTAATCCTGAAGAGATTAAAGAAAATCGAAGATGACTTTTTTTTTAACTATCTTCGAAATATTGCATTTTTAGAGACATGTCCTCAGATGAACATTTCTGGTGAACATCTTAAGTCACTTGCAGCGATTTCATTCAGCACATTTGTTAACGTAACATATGGCAATGTTCTGAAAAATTTTGGGACGTTGCTAAAATACCCAACCAGCTCTGCACCAAAATACCCAACCAGCCTCAGAATTTTTCTAAGTACTGCTAATTTTAACAAGAAATGCAGAATGCTTAATCGCCTGCAGTTTGCACATCATCATGCAATCCAATTCAGATGTGCAGACCATAACCCTAACTACTAGTTACTTGTACCCTAACCTCACCGCAAAAGAAAAAAAAAGAACAGGGTTCTAAAATTTCTTGGCCTTGTTTATCACGTGCAGAATGCTTTTTGAGCCACTTTTGCCGCAGTACACGTTTGCTGTGCAGAAAAGTGTACTATGATTTAGAAGGGGCTACTTTTACTCGTTGTCATGGGACTATAGGTCGATACAACATTTTGAGCTCATTCAGACTCGCTCATGAAATATATTTTGTGCTTAGGACTCCCACGGACTAAGACTCATCAAAATTTTCTTCAACCGGACTCACTTGGACTCAGGCTCACAAAAATTTTTCTGAACTCAAACTCACCAACGGCTCAGTCTAAGTCTGAGTGAGTCGACTCATAAGTCCATTAGCCTATACTTAACTTATTAGAAGACAGTGGCAATGCTTCTTTAACACCAATATCATGTAACCGATGATCTACTTGGCGCCGTTTGATCTTGTACCTTCAAATACGGGTTATAAGTCGTTGCAATCCTGTAAGGACTTTTTTGTTAAAAGATTTTGGTTTTATCAAGAACTTCCTGTGAAAGAGTTTCCAGGGAGGATGTCACCCCCCCTAACTCAACCCTCCCCTCTGATCAATAAATATTGAGTGGGGCACGTGAAAGTGAGTCCGTTGAAATATGTGTAAGTAGATGTGAGTATAAACGTGAGCCGACATAAAGCTGATAGTAATGCTGGAGCAGATAAGACCATAGGTCAGCAAACAATTGTAGCACTCACTCAGACTCACTCTAGAAATATATTTCGTGCTTAGGGCTCACCTCGGAGAAAGACTCTACATTCATAAGATTTCACACATCATTCACACAATACATTCATAAGATTTCACA
>JALIZH010019241.1:0-17449 GCA_030522465.1 Rhipicephalus appendiculatus
ATTTGCAAAGTTCGAGAGCGTCTTCAGAAACTCCCATTGCATTGTTTGCGATAAAGAAAGTCTTACGCGTACCATTTTTTCCATGGTGCAAGGAAAACCCGCGAAATACAAAAAATACCACGTGACTAGCGCATTCGCGCGCCGCGACTGTGCTGCTCTCAGCCGTGGTTTGGGCGAACAAAATCAGCGGCGATCACGACCCGCCGGCTGCGTTGCAGCAGTAGGCCGATAAGTTTACGGTGGTTTCTTCGCCCGCGCTCGCTTCAACTTGCACATTCATGCGCGGCAACCGGCTGGCAACGGGTCCCATTAGGTGGTTAAGTCCCATTAGACTTAACCACCTAACTCCGCTAATTAAAAAAATTAATTAATTTAACTTTCATAATTACTGTCCCAAATCATGTCTTTAACCATCTTAAGATGCGCGCCGCTACAGAAAAAGCAATTGTGAAGACAGCGAGCAAATACCACATTTTGCAGATTTTTTTTAAAATAGTCGACACATTTCCTGAAACACCATATATATATATATATATATATATATATATATATATATATATATATATATATATATATATATATATATATATATATATATATATATATATATATATATATAGAGAGAGAGAGAGAGAGAGAGAGACAGAGAAGGAGAGAGAGATTTGAAGTGTTGATTCTTCAAACTTTTAAGCCTTCTTAGTTTCATGATGACACTGTTAAACACAAAGTCTGTTAAGTACTGTGATCTAATGCAACGCACAATTGTTTTTTCTGTTACACTTCAGATCGCTCGCGGCATCGCTCCTGTGAAATGTGCCCTGCTTACCATTGCGAGGCAAATAATTAGAGTGATTTACGTATAGAGCAGCCGAATAGAAAGAACGAAAGAATGTGCAATGCTGAAAACAAAGTGCAATCTTTGCGACTCATTCGCGAAATTACACATTGCTTAGGGAGCGTTCTAGTCCTACGGAAACATTACGTTTCGATCTTAATTCAACTGGCACGGCGTTGTTGCATTACAGGTTCTCCGACGAGAAAGCTCCCATAGTTTTCCTCTGAAGCAGTTCACATCAAAGATTAGTTCCACCATGATCTATGACGCGCCGCAATCTTCAAGCCTTTTGATATAATTACTGCACAATAATTTTATATAAAGACTTCAAATACGAAAGTTTCTCTATATTTACGTTAACATCACTAGACTATTCAAGTTCCGTCGCGTCAATAAGCCATTGGTTAAACCTAAATTTATTACTTTACATATGAGTATGAAAGATAATAACTCATGCAGGAAATTTCAAGCTATATTTTACTGCGCAGTTGCGCGTTGCTATTTTTTCTCACGTGTTCGGAGCTACATCTTCATAATCGGTCAAGTAGAATCCACTACAAACGACATGTTTTTCCTAGTCCCATGACATACAAATTGATAAACATCTGTTGACAATGGTGACACAATCCAAAGTACATCGCCTACGCGCATTCTTCCGCGCTATGCTTCGCATGGTTGGAACAACTTCGCTCTCGAAATGTGCCCCCTTACTGTCGCTGACACAAATAAGGAAGAGTAGCGTTATGTCCTGCAGACTTGCATCTATTAGCTTTGCCGTAGAGTAAGTGATCAAGTTTATCTTCTTGTAGTGCGAACGGCAGCGCACGACTACGTACTTTTGTCTTCCTTCCGAATAGCTTTATCCGCTTTTCAACCAGTCGCTCCACTAAAGATATACTGTTAGCTTTCGCATTAGGGGATTCTACTGATCAGCTTTATATGCAAGGAAATAAAGTAAGCATGCACACGGATTGCGGATCTTAATGCGTGGTGCAAATACTATGATATAATATGGTGTAATACGTGATGTAATGTGTGATGTAATATGTAATGTGATGTAATATGATGAAATGCTGGCGGGGGAAATTATGACGTGTTGCCTTGACCGCATTCCAGTGACTGCAGCACACGGAGCGAAATTAGACGACACGAACTTTTGTGAATGAGCCCTACATGTATTGCTCCATTTCCAGAGTTTTGCAGACATTCATTCAGACGGTTGATGTAAGATTCCCTTTTTTACGCAAGATCTTCCGCACAACCTATTCCAAAGAATTAATCTACTAAGTCACGCGAGGATGTGCCAGGCAGAGACGGCTGTGGCTACATGGAATACTAATCAAATACACACCTTTGTTGACCACCATATGATTTCATTTATGAACACTAGAAAAAATGGCAAACTAGCAAAATTTGCAAAGCGTCAGCCGCAGCGGTGGTACAGTCGTTACGGCACTCGATGGCTAACACGAACGACGTGGTTCGATCCCGGCCGCGGCGGTTGCGTTTTGATGGAGGCTAAACGCTATAGAGGCCAGCGTAAGTGCACGGGCCTTTTTTATTGAAGCACACGTTAAGGAGTCCCAGGCGATCGAAATTATCGGAGCCCTCCATTACGCAGTGCTTGGTAATCAGATCGTGGCTTTGGGGCACGTAAAACTCGAACGATCATTATTAGTTGAAGTATTGCAAAGTGCCCAGCTAAGCGGACTCGAAATAACAGCGCGATCGAAAGGAAAGTAATGTAGCCAGATCATACACATATAGCTGAAGACAGTCGTCGCTCTTTTCGCCAACTGACCACTGTTCGAGGCACAATCAGCGTTAGAAGGAAGCAATTTCGGCAAAGCCGCATGTAAAATATTGTCTTTTTAGCAGTCCCGTCGACGTGGATTCGCCTCTCGGGCATGAAAAAAAATTAGGGTCTGTTCCGATGGAGTACTTCCGAAATGTCAACACACCGGTGACACTAAAATACATTAGAGGAACTTTCATGGCAGAGCGGTTAAGAAGTGAATCAAAGGTGCGCTTCCCTCCATCGTTTTGCCCTTCCTTATCAACAGAGGGATGCATCCCCCTCTGGTCGGCGTACATTAGCAGCCGAACTTACTAGCTACATCTTGTTCTAGAAAATCTAGTGCACTGCTCGGACAAACGATGCGTAGACATGCATCCAAATTACGATTACAAACACAACGAAATTGTTTTCTCTGCGTCCTTCAAAGAGCAGTTACTTCGACATCAGCCGATACACTGTAAACCAGATTACACCCATATGGGTGTAATATGGTGTCTATAACTCACACCCCTACACCCCACAAAATGGGTGTAACAAGCAGGATTACACCTATAAAATGGGCGTATTTCCAAATTTTCACCCATGGGTGTGAACATTCTTGCTCACACCCATGGGTGTGTAATAGCAAGATTACACCCATATGGCAAAAAGGGTGTAGGGGTGTTTATGCACTATTACGCCCCAACGCCCATGCGAAAAGTTCCATAATTTGAGCGGTACCCTCTCCCAGTTGGCTCCCATGGAAGCGCTAGAAAGCTGACCCTTTAGAGCTAAAGGGCTCTAGTCCTTTTATGGCCACTAGACTAATCATAGTGGCTCCTGCCACAGTGGGAAAATCCTGGCCCCAGCGCTGTTTTTATGGTGCATATGACGCACGGGATATATGGCCCTCACATACACAATGTCATCGTAGCTGAATATGAAGGAATAACTCAAAATGTGTTGTCACATATTTATTTATTTATTTATTTATTTATTGCATACCTGCATCGCCCCATTGGGCATTACAGCAGGGAGGTTACATACAAAAAATATACAAAGTAATCACACTCACAAAGCACGACGTTCACACAGTTATCCGTAGTGCTAAATGAAATCAAGCTTTATTAAACACAGAGCTCGTACAGGATTCAGAGACAAATTGTAGGCTGTTCAGAGACCTTCTTCGAGTGCGCAGAGCGGCATCGCATTTGCGGCCAAAGAAGACATCAAATAGGATGCGAACTGCATGGCATGGAGCACTAACGACCAAGGCATGTGTATCAAAATATAACGAAAGAACCTTTATTTGCACTTTAAAAATGAAGAACTGGTTTTAACATGCTTCAATGCAACTCACAAGTGCAGTGCAGTGAAGCATACAAGCAGCAAGAACAGTAGTGCAGTGCAGCATGCCTATTTCTCTAATATGCTGAAGTAATTGCCACCACATTGCAATCTCATCGCAATCTCCACATTGATACGCCACAGTTCGCACGTCTTGTGATAACACATGACATTACACATGTCATGTGTTATGTCATGTCCCCCTTGTCATAACACATGAAATTTAACGCGAGGATTCCCTCCTGTTCAGGGAACACAGTAAATTCATGCGTATTTAATAAAGCGTTTCATTAGGAGCACAGGTGTGCATTTTTCTTAGAGGCTCTTCCGCCACCATCTCGAATTTTGGTTCGCGACCGAGCAAAGGCCGCCCTCCAAATTTTGTCCAATTATCTTCCACTATGGGTGGGAGGGGGGACGCTTGTTCAAATTTGACAGTAGAGGTTTTGGAACTGCAAATAGTTTCTGCATAGAAGGAACTCGCATGTGGTTTTTATACATCATGTGTTTTCAGGCTACGTGTTTGCATTAGTGCATACAGTAGGCCTATCCAGTAGAAGTTGCTTTCATGTTTGCAGAACAGTTGTAAAAGATAGTGTGCATATTTAAAGCGCAACGAAGCCTAGTACTGGTCTATAGTCCGCTCTCTCATTAAACCACTGCTTTCACGTCTCGCTGTGGCCACACCTACCGTCAAAAATTTCTGGAAGCTCTGTGATTAATGTGCTGTGAGCAAAAAGTGGCAAGTAAACTGATATTATTTTGGAAACGGTAGGTGCAATAATGAAATAGACCGGGTCAATCCCATTTCAGAGCAAAACCTAATTACTGACTTTGTACATCCTCCCGAGATTGTAACCTACGTTTCAAGAGTGCTACAAACATTAAACATGTACTGTAAATAGATATGAATGCCACAGCTGCACATGTAAAGAATTATAGCTCGCGCAGCAGGCTTAGAACTGTTAAAAAAGCAGGGTCATACCAGTGCCCAAGAAGAGGCACTTTCAATAGATTTTGTGGTAAATAGAGGGCTTAATGAACAGACAACCTTCTGCTGCATTCATGACACACTATTTGTGAATCGCCCTCTTAAGTTGCATAGAGGTAGGCTGTCGACACTTCACCATGCAATGCTGTTAACATTATGCATCTGTATAGTTTTCTACATGTATCGCGGTTAATCTTGTGGCAAACTGATACTTGTTTTGGGAAAATAAATAGCCAGGTCACATAGATTGAGATGGAAACTTTCGCATCAGAGGAATGTTCTAGAAATGTACAAGGTATTTGCAGCACCCTTCGAGGAGCTTCCACCACTGCTGCAACCCTTTGAGTGAGGTCTTGAACCTGAAACAGCAGTTTTCGGGATGTGATGAAGAGTGCACTGCATCGTCAGCACGCAGTCCATCGAAGACGATGTGGTGCGCGGTCCTTTCAACAGTCTGCATACAAGACATGCATAACATTAAACTAAACATTTAAAAAATATTGGGAACAATCAGAATCTCATTATGAGGTACCCTATAATAGAAAGCTCTAGTACTACTTCACGACTTGGGTTTATTACTGTGCACATCTACGAACGCAAACATTTTTATATTTTAGTCTACACCATGACTTACTCAATATGTTAGCAAAGATACATGGTGGGGAAATAAAATGCTTTTCCAATCATATCATGCACCTCTCAAGAGGTTTGAAATGTACCAGGATACTCAATTTTCAGCCTTTATACCAAGATTTCTTGCTTAGCTTAGAACGCCATAACCAGTTAGCCACTACAATGGGTGATAAATAAAATATAAACCATGTTAACAATTCAGACAAAAGACTAGCATTATTCATCATTTACCTTGAAGGATCCTTTCATAGACATGTACCCAGCACAGATGTTAAATCTACTAAATTAAACTTGCACTAGCGTAAAGTCCCAAGCAAGCACTCCCCTCCCTCTTTAGGGAGATTTCCCATATGCACCAATGACCGAGCAAGCCCCCATGTGAGCAGATAAATAGCGCTTATACAATCACCACTGCTGCTGGAAAAACAGCACAGTGTATTTGTTGAAGCTCACCTGTAGACTTCTACTCCAGTTACATAAATAAGGTATACTGGATCATTTTATAATCAGTCTTTCACAGGTTGCTTATTGGTCAAAAAAATGATTACTTCACTTACGAGGCCACAAGTGAGGCTCACTGTTGTCAAAAATCTATAAGACATGCTAATTTTATTCTGCTTCGATGCATTCATGAGCAGCTGTTTCGATGCAGTGCCTTTGGCAGATAAATACTATATTTTTTTTCAATTCCTGAAAATATCCATGTAACAGACGATATTATTTAGAACTAACAGATATTGATGCCAAGGAAATTATAGGCGATGTTATTAGAAGTAATTGTAATGTAAATGTGAAGAAAGCAAAGTGGATGAAAAGATAACTTGCCACCGGTAGAGACCGAACCTCCGACCTTCGAATAACGCGTCCGATGCTCTAACACTGAGCTACGGTGGCGGTCATCCCACTATCCACTCTGTAGGGTATATATGTGCATTTAAACGTGGGAGCGCTGACTGACGCTCCCGCGTGTGACTGATGCCCTTTCTGTTCTGTCTTTAATTTTCTTCCTCGAAGGTTTGCGTCTATTTGTATTTCAGTAAAATATTTGATACGTGGTGTCTGACTCAGGTGTGGAGGAGTGTTAACACTGCATGCCAAGGAAACGATAAATGTCCGTTTTGCGAGGGCTCGAAATCGTGTCACTACTACTTAAACGATTCAAATAAAAAAAGATGGCAACTGAAAACAGGGAGACAGCCCATGCTCTTAGCAAATGTGGCTACAAGCTACTGGCAAATAGACACGTGATTAGTGCACTGCAAAAACAAGGACGCGCACTAAAGTCGGAGACAGTGACATGTGGAAGGCGATATATTAAGTGGTGGCCTGGGCGAGTTGGTAACTCAATATCGACATGAATGAAACAAATAAAAGTGTCATAATTAACACAGAAGCATATCAGAGGCCTGAAAGACACACTTGCATACTGAAAACGGTAAGCGCATCAAGAAAAGGACAACGAAAAACAAACACAAAGAGTGGTACTTCCAACTGGTACTGTAAAATTAACACGCCATATGTGTAGTTTTTTTTTTTTTTGCTGTGATGTGGTAACATCCCATGCCTCAGAACAGAGGCCACTGAAAAATTTTTGCAATTTTTTTAGTCTAGCTTATTTCGCTGAATATTGTAAATATTAACATTTGTACGGAACCAGGATGACAAAGATAAGATCTCTTGCTATCATGCAGGAAAAGTTTTTTGACCGAGCGCTCTAACGTCGCTCTCGAAGAAAGTGTTTGCGTTTTTGCAAAACCAATGGATTTCCTTGTTATCTTCTGACGCCCTTCCTTTTTTTTTTTCATTTAGGTTTTACCTCTTGATGCACACCGTTTTCAGGTCCCATTCCTTGTTGCTTCATTCCTATTCATTTGTGCTGGCTGCTACTTTGAAACCCAGATTAATTTCATGTCACCATTAATTTCATAGTCAATTTTGCCTTCGATAGCATATGCGTGTGCTTGGCCAAAAACTATTCCTGTATGATATTAAGAGATTTTTGCTTCGTCGCCGTGCATTTGTGCGAATGTTAACATTTTTTATCTTTAGAGAAATAAGGCAAGGCTACATGCATAAGAAAAATTTTTTCGATATCAAGTGTTCTCAAGCATGCGTTTTACCATGTGATGAGCGAAGAAAACCACATATATGGCGTCTTCGTTTTGCAATAAATATCAGTAGGAAGTAGCTCTCTGCCAGTTCGTTTTCGTTTACCTTGTCTTGATGCACTTATCAGTTTCAGCATGTCGCTTTACCAGCTAGCGCGGACCCGGATTCTCGTGCAACACACTTGCATACCTGCCAATCTGGGGACCTCAAAGCTGAATGAAAGTGGGGTGGGGGGCGAAGCCGGCCCCATAAATTGACATAATAGGTAGGGGGGGGCTGCCACGAACCCTCGCCCCCACAGAAGGGGAACCCTGCGTACGCGGATGCTGTTGCTTGGCTGCCTTTCGTTATTGCTATTGAGGAATGCAGTAACCTTTCATACAGCTAGTAATGATGTCCAGTACAGTTCTGAGACGTCAGCGATCGTACTGGTACACGCAATTCTACGGCGCGTGCAATGAAGGGACATAGTTTGCCGTGTTCACCTGACAGCGAGTAGCCCCTTCCTAATCTTAGTACGTACACCCGTCGGCAAAATAAGTTGGGATGCGCGACTGACGACCACAATCAGATAAAACTGCATCGCCGCGCCGTCTGACGTCTGCCGAAACATCGCAGTGCGCGTGCGCGTCCTTTCACGCTCGCAGCGATGTCTTTGTACGCGCGTGCAGCGCAATAGCTGAATAAATGCAGCGTTTTGCGGTAGGGGCGCTTTTCATGTTCAATCTGTCACGCGCTCAGTTCGACGGCGGCACGGTTGGCGCGACGCGCGCGGTGCTCACTTAACATATCTTGTCTCAGTGACAAACCGGTGCCACATATGCAGAATTAGTTCCCTTCTGTGCATGTTTTTTTTTTTAATCGCACTGAAATGCGAACGAGGGCACCAAAAACGAACAGACGTCGAGCCGAAAACATGCTTCACTTTACTAGCATACGATTACCAGACAAGGTCCGGCTGCTACGCGTGATCTGTCGATAAATGCGAGGCGAGCGGCGTACTACTCACTGCCAACGTGCAACCGGCGAACTTTGCGCGTGATGGACTGAACAAAGAAAGCGATCCCTACCGCAAAACGCTACATGTAATCACCTAGCCTGCTGCAAGCTCGTAAAAAGACATGGCTACGAGCGTGAAAGGACGCGCACGCGCACTGCGATGTCTCGTCAGACGTTAAACGGCGCGGCGATGCAGCTTTATCTGATTCTGGTCGCCGCTCGCCCGTCCCGACTTATTTTGCCGACGCGTGTACGTTCTTTCGCACAACAGCGAAGTACCATGCATGGCGAACACCATAGAACAACGTTCAAAAATTTTAGAACCTCTCTCATTTGTCATCGTTATTTTCTTTACGTATACGCAGAGAAGGCTATATTTCGGGAGAGACTTATCGCCGCGCCTTTACTACCATAGTTCGCCGAAATTCAGGAGTCCCGGGGGCAAATCGGGAGAGTTGGCAGGTATGCACTTGTAGCGCTTCGTTGCACGCAAGCTTACCTTCTCAGCAATAGGACCGAATCCAAAAGCGCGCTCTCCGTGTGGCTCCCAGCGTACACTTCGTTGAATGCTTGATCGGAAGCACTCAGCTTGCGGCGAGCACTAGCTTCAACGGAAGCCGTTGACAGAGGAGACGCACTGCGCCGCACCGAAGTCGTTGTTCCGTACTTGCCGATCCACCACACAGATTCGGAGATTGCAGTGACACGCACTATATCTGTTCTACGCGTGAACTACGTCACCGTGGAAGCCGTCGAAGCACACACATCCAAAAGAAAGCAGGTGAATCGATGAACAATCCGCCACCGTTAGCATGCAGCAAACGCGCACACGACATGTCAAGAACAGATTCAAAGGTCGCCTGTTGATGATGATCGTGACGCGCAGTTGCCCCTGAGTCCGAAACCGAAAGTTATCGCCTCCGAGATTAATATCACTATACCAGTGAATTGACTTTAGCAGCGCCGTTTTATAATAATCTTTCAAAACAAAAAAACCAAGACATATCGTAATATTTTATGTTTAACAACATGTTTGTGCTAGTAGAGCTTGGAAAGCGGGTTTTTTTTTTTTTTCAGCTACTGCTGACGTGTGCAGGTGGCAAATTCGTAGCCTTCGAGATTCACATTTTTCTTTTTTCCAGTAGAGCGTCGTCGGGGCATTGTTTCGGCGAGTTGGAGTTAAAATTTCGTTACCTGTGCATAATAGATATAACTAGGAGGCTAGGGAAGGGCGGGGGGGGGGGGGGGGGGGGGAGTGCGTGTTCGGTATTCGACTTACCCCCGCCCCCTTTCTACGTTTATTTGGACCCGCATGTGTACAAGCACTGGCAAAAATGTACTGACATACAGGGGGGTTTCCGGACCCCTTCTCTCCCCCCCCCCTTCTGCATAAAATCTGGCCACGCCCCCTGCTGTGCTAACAGCGTGTTTTTAAATTACATTGCACCATTCAGCAATCGCTGATAAGATATCTTGGGAGAATACGCTCTTTTTACCGACGCAGTAGCAATGAAGCTTTGCTTTATTTCATGTGGTGAATTTCGTGCAAGCATACGAATGTGCTTATCACTGTGTGCATTGTAAGGCAATGGTAAGGGCTGTCAATCACATTTAGCAGAGCGATGAATTGGGCTAGCTGGTGGTGGTTCATGGTTTCTTGTTGCGCTGCGAATGAGTTGTGAGTTTGCGCACCACCTGTCCTGTAGTCCCTGTATCGTCCTCGTCTCGTCATTCCCAGAGCAACAACAAGAAATCATGAACCCGTCAATCACAATGCCACAAGTCAACTGCGGTTCCTCCTTCTTGTGGCACGGGCATTGTACGAGTGTCGTCTGTAATCGCTCACGCGTACAATGTACGTCCCACGAGGGTTCCTCGACAAAAAAAGAAACAAAAGAAAATAAAAAATAAAGCGCCCGCAGAGTGATGCGTCCCATTGGAGAAGTTCACTTGTGGTGCTTAGCGGGTGTGCACCTAAACTGTGCTGCGGCGTGCCATGCGTGTACAGCAGCTGCAGCAGAGTGAGCGCAGACAGTTCAATGTAAACATGCCTAGTTTCATGATAATACGTACGCTGCATACTGTCACTTTGAGCTGATTCGTGATCATAAGTTTAAATATAGCTCACTGATAAAATCAGCGACTTGTGAATTGATGTGAAATACTTGATGCACATTCCTGATGCACATACAGGAATATGTGCACCCCACTGTAAATAAAACAGGTGTTCTAAAAGAAAAGCTCATTGTGATTTCAAATTAGAAAACGCGCATGATGACCTGTCGAAAACAGTGTGTAATCGTTTCATGATATATGTTTAAGCGCAACACCATCTCTTTTACCATCCTTTCAGTGAGAATGATGAATGGTTACGAGGGGCTGCAAAATACTTTTTTAGTATGAATCACACAAAGTCAACCCATGAAGCCGTTGAACGTGTGAGGAATCTTGTGAATAATGCAAACAAGAGAGTGGTACATGAAACGTGGTATAAAGCGCGGTATATGTCGGCGAATAAAAAAGTGAAATCAAAACAACAGCCGAAACATCGATCTTTTCACCGAAAAGTTGCTATGCGGTTTGATTGTATCCGTTGGCATGTGATACGTATTGATGCTTCTAAAAAAAAAAAAAAGAAAAAAAACAATAGGTGTAACGTTCAAAGAAACACCCTTGGGTGGAATTTGTGAACATACACCCTAGGGTGTAATTTCTGATGATACACCTATAGTACACCCAAAAAATGAAAAAAAGGTGCGCAAAGGGTGGTTTACGTGAAATTCCACCCTTTTTGGATAATCTTGGCAAAAAAAAAAGGGGGTGTCCGATGGGTGTTTTATCGAAAATCCACCCTTAAGGGTGTGAAACGGTTTACAGTGTAGCCCTCGGCTAACGGCGATAAGGCTGCAGCTGACAGCGTCGAAAGTTTAAGCCTGAGCACTTTGTAATACGAGGTAAACTTTAAACCACTGACTCATTACGCAATTCACATTGTGTGATGCCTATTTGTTATTTTACTCTCCTATCACGCTGTATTTCATCTGCTAACATTATTCCTCGCCCGATATGACACTTGTATTGGGTCTTTTTGCGAAGGAATTTCAAGCACCGACGCGGCCATGTGAAAAAAATACTCGAGTGCGACGCAGTGGGCCGGGGTTCAAATGCCGCTGGATCCTGCATATTTTTTCGTCATTGTGCGCGTAGAGATTACGGACACTGGCAGCGGCGGAGATGCCGGCGGACACCTGTGCCACCAAAATGAGCTGTGGTGATCTCATAACAGCCATCCTTGTGAAAATCAAGTAGCACACATGTGCGTACGATCTATCAGTGGTTACGCCACAATGCAAATTGCGAGAAATTCAAAATGGATAGATAATTAGCGCAGCGCATGAATGGCGAATCTCTGACACATCAGAAGCATATGCTAATAGCCGTTGACTGCAATATAAGGTCAACAGTAAATAATATCTGGCGTATGGGTGACAATGCAACGTTGACAAATCCCAAGAACATTACTGGAAACATTTCGGCGCGCATACAATAGACGAAAACGAAAGGCGAGAAGACAAACGGGCGCGAACTCTCACAACTCAATTTATTGAAGGAAGTACACGAAATATATAACCCGGCGTAGCTCAAGAGCGCATGTGCGTAAAAAAGAATCAAACAAACAAACAAGCAAAACAAAAGGAAACAAAAAGAAAAAACACATAATGATAGTAATTTTGCAGAAGTGGTATCTACAACGTGCAGCAGAATGTAAAAGTCAAGTACGACTCAAAAAAGGTGAACTCCTTATCTGTTAGTACTATCGATCGGTTGCTTACACATTTGTCAACACACCTTCTGATATGAAAAGCTTCAACTAATTCCCGAGTTAGCTTGTCTTTGTGATAAAAAATGTTGCAGTGGCTTAGCTCGGCTATGCCAGGATATACGTAGCGTTAGCAAAGGTTCAGCTGATTATTCTTTAGCTTTCCTGATTGTCTAGGATTAGCTTGATTATTATGCTTACTGCTGCTCCAATGACACACACACGGTATACGTATTATGTGGCGCATGTATATTAATTTTTGCTCAACGTCGTCGCTTCTCTATTGCCACAAAGACGGCTCGGTGATCAGTGAAGTAACACGCTGCCGTCCCTATGGCCCCAACGCAGTATTTGGAATTATCTGTCTCTGATAGACAATATGAATGGTGGTGAATCCCAAATCCTGCTCAAATCCTGCTTCCATGAATCCCAAATCCCATCTTGGGACGCTAATTGCCAGGCAACTACTTCGGGATCCGATGAGTCAAGCTTCTCCGCTCTTCTGCGTCGTTGAGCAGCATTGCCGCGGCTCCAGCGCAGTGTCAGACGGCGACTGCACAGCAAAGGCTGCGCGCGCGCGCCGACCCCACCGCGTCTACCACGGCTATGACGTCACTCCTCTGGAATGCGCAGACCGGCAGCGGTGAGTCGCGCGCGGCGGCGGCGGAGTGCGCGGGAGCTGCCGGCTCCGGCGCGCCAGCTGTGTGACATCACTGATCCTCGCGCATGCGCAGCACGGCTCTTGATGTGCCGCGCGAAACGGGCTTGGCTTAGGGCCAGTGTAGCTAACGCTACAAAAACACAGAGTGACATTGGCAGTTCCTGCAGTGCTCGGCTAGGTCGGAGTGATTTCTATTGTACAATGATTTCATTAAGGCGAGTGTTAATGCATCGGCCAGTCTGACCTATATATACACGACCGCAGGTTAAGGACAACGAATAAACTGCCCCTATCCTGCACCCCACAAACTTTCCGCTTTCTTTTGAAAGGCAAACAGATTTTTTCTTCTTAATTTTTTTTGTCAAATTTGGGTCCACCGCACGACAAATGCGCTGAATCTTGTTGGGTGCACTGAAAACAACCTCTACACCAAACTGATTGGCTATGTGCTTGACTATATGGGAAAAACGATGAATGTATGGTAAAACAGCAGAGCGTTTGCGTTGTGCGTCTTTCTTTGCAGAAGTGTGCTCTGGTCCAGCCTTTAAAATCTTAATAATCTTTTCTACGGCTCTGCGTACAATACAGTACTAACAGATAAGGAGTTCACGTTTATGAGTCGTACTTGACTTTTACATTCTGCTGCACGTTGTAGATACCACTTCTGCAAAATTACTATCATCATGTGTTTTTTTATTTTGTTTTCTTTTGTTTTGATTGTTTGCTTGTTTGATTCTTTTTACGCACATGCACCCTGGGTTATATATTTCGTTTACTTCCTTCCATAAACTGAGTTGTGAGTTCGCGCCCGTTTGTCTTCTCGCCTTTCGTTTTCGTCTATTGTGTGCGCGCCGAAATGTTACCAATAATGTCCTCAAACCAACTCGCCCAGCTCTCCATACTTTTACAAATCCCAAGAAGTCGAGCAGTCCCGTTGTGCGCTGGGGAGTCTGCTTCAGTTGGACAGCGCTGTTTTCCCCCGGGAGTCAAGTTCTCCAGGCGACTCTATGCAGTCACTGAATGGATGGCGCGACGGAGCTCATAATTGTCGCCTCACTGTAGCCGGTATCTGCTGCGAGGAATCCTAAGAAAATGAGACGCTCGCAGAACACATCGATGAGCTCAATTTTCTGCGCGCTCAATCTCTTTGGCGGTGCTGCAAATATGTGTGACCCGCGAAAAAAGTACGCTGCATGAACCGATCTTGCTGTATCTAATAGGATCTGTGCTATGGGAAAACTGGGTGACACTAGCTTCTATGTGCAGCTTCTAGCCATGCTGGACCAGACTAAACAGCTTAGCAGAACGATGGTCAGTGATTAATTAACTTTTCGTCTCCACAAATTCTCTACCTGGAGGAATAGGGCCCTCGATATGTTTCCCATCACGCCTATTTCGTAGTCTCCAAACACCGCCCTAAAATATATTTCACGAGCCCCTTTTAATCAAAGACGAGAGTGACGCCTGAGTTACTCACGTCTGCGTTGTCTAAAGAAATGTATACGCATCTCGCACCTGCGATTTTCCTCATAGGAATGAACTGATATATTCGTTTCCAGCACGCGCGGCACACGGGATTTCATTGTTTTAGGTAAGTGAACGAAACATCGGTGGTAGGCACTAAAAGAAATTTATAATCCTTTCGTGTTCGAGACGTCCCCGCCTCAATTGTATTGGCAGTACCGTTTCTACAGTTTTATCTAGCAAAAAAAGCGAGATTTTCCAACAGCCACGTGAATTCGTGATTGTGAAAGGCTTACTACAACTTAACACAACAAGTATCAACAAAATCCAGAGCATCCAGCTAACCAACAATAGTTGCTCCTTCGCGCCACGGTTCAGCTTGGCAGAGCGGAGCCGCTTCTTCAGCGTCTCGCTGCATTGCAAAATTGCAATCCGTGCAGGAAAGCTTCAATTTGGGCTAGTTGGTACGGCATTTGCGCACCAACCGTCCTGTCCTCTTGTTCCGTCACTTGTTTGTGCATTTCGCTCAGCGCAACTACGTTACAAGGCAATCCGTGGCACTGCGCCTGTGTTTGCAGGGTGTTTGTGACGGTATAAAGCGCTGCGTAGTCAGATACAGGGCCGCCAGCGGTCAGCAATGTTCGCGCCGGGGTGTATTGGATTGAGAAAAGGAATTTTAGGAAA
This sequence comes from Rhipicephalus appendiculatus, assembly GCA_030522465.1. Lineage (NCBI taxonomy): Eukaryota > Metazoa > Arthropoda > Arachnida > Ixodida > Ixodidae > Rhipicephalus > Rhipicephalus appendiculatus. Next base: position 15,321 of record JALIZH010019241.1, read on the forward strand.
AATCCGGGATGATTTCCGGCGCAAGTAGCGTTTTGTCTGCGACACATGACAATACGAAAAATTTCGGGAAGAGGGGGGGGGAGGGCTGAAGCCCTATAACACCCCCCCCCCCCTAGCTACGCCCCTGCAAGACGCATAAGACTGCATGGCACCATGAAATTTTTGGCGATCTCTTTGAAATCGCTTCTCATGGAAATTTGCTAGACATCATCAATAGTATTTCTATGGTTGGACGAACCGCGTTAGAGTTGATATTATATTTGTCATGGCAAATCACGCATGAGCCACGTGAAACCCAGAGCGCTCTATTGGGCTCTATGCTGCGAATCCAAAACATTAATTCCTTATGTACTCCTATTTCTCCCACACCTTTATTACTTCACGTAGGTGACGTTCTGGCAGGTTCCATGTTCTGCAATGTCTCTTTCAGTGAGGTACAAGTGCAGGCTATGCCGATATGATTAAACAATCTGTTACAATGAGCAAATCAAACTGATTTGAAATCGAACCTTATACAAACATGTGTGGTTCTCTTCTCATACGGCGGACGACTTCCGGCCCTGCTGCAGGACAAGGCCTCAGATATTATGTGGCACGTGAAGCATCCTTCTGTCGCGGAAGTAGCTTGATGTGGGCGAGTTGGTGTAACATACTGAAAGAAATAACGTTGCGCAAACAACTTGGGACTGCTCGACTTCTTGGGATTTGTAAAAGTATGGAGAGCTGGGCGAGTTGGTTTGAGGACATTATTGGTAACATTTCGGCGCGCACACAATAGACGAAAACGAAAGGCGAGAAAACAAACGGGCGCGAACTCACAACTCAGTTTATTGAAGGAAGTACACGAAATATATAACCCAGGGTGCATGTGCGTAAATAGAATCAAACAAACAAACAATCAAAACAAAAGAAAAAAAAAGAAAAAACACTTAATGATAGTAATTTCGCAGAAGTGGTATCTACAACGTGCAGCAGAATGTGCGCCCGTCTGTTGTAAGTGTTCCTTTCTCGTCCTCGTGTTGTTTGCGCAACGTTATTTCTTCGAGAATCCTTCTGTCCCCTACCTGAATTACGTGAAGATGAAGTTCCTTGAAATATCTGGCCACCTTTCTACAAATATTGTATGATTTTTACCCGAGATTGATTGCCTTGCGTCTGCTTGACACTTTCGGGACTGCGAAACAATCGGTTGTTTTTGGTATTCAAGGAAGCATGTTTTTTCCTCCACAGAAACTAACTGATGCTAATGTGTAAGGTATCAAATGGTACCGGAATAAGTGTTCTTTCTAACAGATTTAATTTTAAGCAACAGATTTACTTTGGATATTATCAAAAATTTTCTAAACAAAAATGTAGCAAGACGAAAAAGTTAACAAAAATATCAATGCTATTCTGCACAGGGTAAGCATCAAAAATTCGAAATATAAGTTTTGAATACTACACCTTAATGAATAAAACTGGAAATATCGGCTCGGTAAGTACAAAAGTTACTTATATACATACAAAAAATATCGCATTTCCACGAAGCGAATCATTACGAGTGGGAGAAGCACTGGGGATAGCTCTCACTGTAAATCACCCGTGACACTGCCTATTCGCGCATGTGAATGAGTGACAAGGCGTGTACAGTATATAAAATGTGTTTTTGCCATTGAGCCGCCGCTTCCCGCGTCCTCAAAACCGAGGTAGCAGCTTGTTGTCGGCGTTGCCGTTTTACCTTTCTGCCATCCATGACAGAAAGAGAATGTGCGGTCTGGAAAGAGCTTATTATTCATCGTCATCGTCATCAGCGTCCTTATGACGTATAGTGGGTACATTCCATGCGCTGTGCCCTGATGGCTGAAAGAGAATGTATGGTCTGGAACGCGCTTATTCTTCATCGTCATCAGCGTCATCGCCATCGTCATGACGTACAGTGGGTACCTTGCATGTGCTGTGCCGTGATGGCAGAAAGAGAATGTGTGGTCTGGAACACGCTTATTTTAGGGGCGAAGCTCCTTAGGGCATAGGCTAGTCCGGCGTCGTCCTGCGTCGTTGTCGTCGTAGCCACCCTTGTGCGATGAAGATGACGCTGCCATCACGGCACAGCACATGGAATGTACCCACTATGCGTCCTAACGATGGCGCTG
>JALIZH010019242.1:0-19182 GCA_030522465.1 Rhipicephalus appendiculatus
CAGAAGAACGTCCAAGAAAGGGGTTGTTGGGACGCGTGTACGCGCGGGAGAAGAAGACACGACCGCGCGGCGTGAATCCCAAACATCAACTCTTTATTCAGGTTCTCTGGAGGTTCCGGAGAGCAGCGGAGGGTGGCGCTGCCTGGCGGCTTGGCTTGGCTTGGCTGCCGCCACAGCACTCCCCCCTAGTGAGTTGCCGAACGGAGTTAAAGGTCCAGGCGAGTGGGTGCTCTTGATAACCGCCCACTGTGCGTCAGCCGGGAGGGCACCTCGTGGACTTGGGCTGGCATTGAAGCTGGGGGTCCTGGCGATGATTCCCTTAGTGGAGGCAACACGGCGTCGTCACGGTCCATGTGTGCTGGCTTGATGCGGTCCAACGACACGACCTCCTCACGGCCGTTTCTCTTGATTGTGAATTGCTTGTTACCACGGCGGAGGACTTGAAACGGCCCATCATAGGGTGGCTGAAGAGGTCGCCGAACCGCGTCGTGTCGTACAAACACATATGGGCACGATGTGAGCTGTGGGTCGACGTGCACCACACGCGACCCTGGGGGCCGTGGAGGTACCGCGCGCAGTTTGCTCATGACGTTGCGTAGGCGAAGTGCATAGTCGCTGCAAGCTATGGATGCCTCCTCTGAGCCGCGCGCAAAGAGCTCTCCCGGCAGCCTGAGTGTCGTGCCGTAGACCAGCTCAGCGGCGCTGCAGCCAATGTCCTCTTTCAAGGTGGACCTTATACCCAAAAGAACGAGTGGGAGGGCCTCCACCCAGTTGTGTTCCTCGGTTGCCGTGAGCGCAGCCTTCAGCTGGCGGTGAAAGCGCTCCACCATGCCGTTGCTCATGGGGTGGTACGCTGTCGTGCGTATGCGTGAGGTGCCCATGAGCTGACTGATGGCAGTGAAAAGGGCTGATTCGAATTGTCGGCCGCGGTCTGTTGTTATCGTGGAGGGCACACCGAAACGGGCTACCCAGTGGTACAGGAAAGCACTCGCAACCGTCTCGGCAGTGATGTCCGCGATAGGGATGGCCTCCGCCCAGCGGGTGAACCTGTCGACACAGGTCAGCAGGTAGGCCTTTCCGTGGCAGGGTGGCAGTGGGCCGACGATGTCCAGGTGGACATGATCAAAGCGAGAATCCGGAGTGGGGGAGTGTTCCCAGTGCTGTCGAGGTATGGCGTTGTATCTTAGAGCGCTGGCAAGCTACACATTCGCGTGCCCAGCGTCGGACGTCCCGATTTACGCCCGGCCAGACAAATCTTGCCGTCACCAGTCTTTGGGTGGCTCTAATCCCCGGATGAGACAGTCTGTGCAAGGACTCGAACACATGGCGACGGAGGCTCGCGGGCACGAACGGGCGAGTTCTACTGACGCTTGTGTCACAGCAAACCTTGTCCTCGGATCCGGGAACTGGGATCCACTCAAGATTCAGGGCAGTGGTCGCGGTCAACAGGTGTTTCAGTTCGTCATCTTCACGTTGAGCGGCTGCCAAAGCGGGAAGATCAACCTGTAGTGTGGGCATGATGGCGTTCACAGGATTCCGTGAGAGGGCGTCCGCTACCTCGTTGTCGCCGCCTTTGACGTGGCGGATATCAGTCGTGAACTCTGATATATAGGACATTTGGCGCCGTTCACGTGCTGTGTGCGTTCCACCGTCGGAGCTTAGCGAGCGCAATGCATAAGTAAGCGGCTTGTGGTCGGTGAGGACGAAAAAACTCTACACCTTCCAGGAAATGGCGAAAATGTCGTATGGCAGCGTACACGGCCAGCAGTTCTCTCCCGAAGGTGCTGTAGCGGCGCTCGGTAGGTGTTAGCTTCCTCGAAAAGAAGGAAATCGGGCGCCAGATTCCCCCAACGAGCTGCTGTAATACAGCCCCAACGGCTGTATCGGAGGCATCCACCATTACGCTCTGCGGGACACCGGACCTGGGGTATTCAAGCAGTGCGGCGTTTGCCAAAGCGTCCTTGACCTCGCAGAAGGCTTCTTTTGCTTCTTGAGACCAGGAGAGGGTGTCCGAGCCATTTCGTGAAGTGGCCAGCAGGTCGTGAAGAGGTTGAAGGATATGGGCGCAGCGGGGAATGAAACGGCGGTAGAAGTTTACCAAACCCAGAAATTCCCGAAGCTGGCGCTTGGCGGTCGGCTGCGGAAATCCTTGCACGGCTTCAACCTTGTTGGGTTGAGGAAGAACTCCTGAGGCGGAGATGACGTGTCCAAGAAACGAGAGTTGTCGCACACCAAGCTCGCATTTGGCCATGTTCACGACCACGCCGTGTTCCACTAAGCGCTGGAAGACGATGCGCAGATAATTCACGTGCTCTTCCGGAGTGCTGCTGGCGACTAGCAAGTCGTCAAGATAGGCGTGGCAGAAGCTGAGGCCGCGTATAGCACCGTCCATGAACCGCTGGAATGTCTGACCCGCGTTTCCGGAGTCCGAATGGCATTCGGAGGAATTCGAAAAGTCCGAAAGGCGTTGCGATGGCGGTCTTCGGGACGTCCTCCGGGGCAACGGGAATCTGATGGTATGCCCGCACCAGGTCAATCTTCGAGAAGATAGTGGCACCGTGAAGCCTCGTCGTGACATCGTGTATGTGCGGTACCGGGTATCTGTCTGGAGTCGTTACCTGGTTCAGCGCCCTGTAGTCCCCGCATGGTCGCCAGTCTCCCGGCGTTGACTTTGGCACCATATGAAGTGGAGATGCCCAGGCGCTCGACGAGGGTCTGATGATCCCTAGCTCCATCATGTGTTCAAATTCCTGTCGTGCGACCTTCAACTTCTCTGGAGGCAAACGGCGAGGCCGCGCGTGCACGGGTGGGCCGCTGGTGGCGATGTAATGGCGTACCTTGTGCTTCACCGCGGCGCTGGCTGGCGGCTGCCTCGTCAACTCGGGAAAATCCTGCAGAATGCGCGTAAAACGTTCTGCACCGGACGGCCCGAGCAGAGTGGGGCTCAGCGGAGGGTGGTGCGAGGGATTGCCTTGCACAGTTGCCTGCGACACGGGATCGTGAAGGCGGCGGTTGCGCACGTCGACGAGAAGGCCGAAATGCCGAAGAAAGTCCGCACCCAAGATGGCGAACTTCACTGCTGCCACGATGAAAATCCACCGGAACGTTCTGTTCAAGCCTAAATCGAGTGGCAGCGAGCGATGTCCGTAGGTGGCGATGGTTGTGTTGTTGACCGCCTGAAGCGGGGACGCACTGGGGACACGGCGATCGGTGGACCCAACCGGCAGGACGCTCACCTCAGCGCCGGTGTCCACGAGGAATCGAAGGCCACTGTCGCGGTCGGTGAGGAAAAACACTGATGGACGACGTTCGGGGGCCTCTGCGACACTGGTCGTCCTCAGTGCCGGCCCGCTCCCGTTTCCCGCATAGTCGCACGGAGGAATGCATTTGCGAGCAGCATTGCCATGCTTCCTGTGATACCAGCAGATTCTCTGTTGCACTGCTGGGCGCTGGCGCTCCTCGGGAGTGCTGCGGGCCTGCATCGCTGCGACGGTATCGGCGAGGCGGGATATCTGCTCCCGGATGTCATGCAGCGTGGTCGTGGGCGCGCCGCCGGGGATGTCTGGCTGTAGCGCCGCGACGGACGGCGGAGCGACCGCCAGCACCGAGTCCGCGAGCTCGGCGAGTTGAGACAGGCGTTTGTCGGCAGCCGAGGCGAGGACCATGCGCACGTTGACCGGAAGTCGCTGTAGGAACAGCTCGCGAAGCAGTCTGCTGTCGGCATCGGTGGTGGCTGCGCCGGCCGTGTGCAACAGCTGCCTCATGTGGCGCAACAATTGGCTGGGCGTCCGGTCCCCGAGCTCGGTGTCGTGCAGTAGCTGCTGCAGTCGCTGAGGCTCTGACGGCGTGAGGCGGCTGATGAGCAGCTGTCTGAGCGCTGTGTACGCGTTCTCTGCAGGTGGAGCGACCAGCAGATCGCGTATCTCGCTCGCTATTGCCGGTGGGAGGCTGGCGACCACGTGGTGGTACTTTGTTAGCTCAGCGGCAATACGACGAGCGGTGAATTGGGACTCCACCTGCAGGAACCACAGCTGCGGGTCCGCTGTCCAAAACGGCGGGAGCCTGATGTCGACGGCGGAGATGGCCGGTGCGTCAGGGGGAGTCTCCATGGCGTCGGTCGCTTGAAAAAGGCGGTAAGCCTCGTCCGGGTCACCACTGTTGGGACGCGTGTACGCGCGGGAGAAGAAGACACGACCGCGCGGCGTGAATCCCAAACATCAACTCTTTATTCAGGTTCTCTGGAGGTTCCGGAGAGCAGCGGAGGGTGGCGCTGCCTGGCGGCTTGGCTTGGCTTGGCTGCCGCCACAAGGGTAATCAAGTAGTCGCCATCACGTACCGGTGGGTCTGGGGTAAATGAGACGTAAGTTGCTGTACCTGGGCGCTAGCGAACAAACTGGAACACGCATAAACGTGGTGGCGACGCGATGGTGAGGTCAGGCATAACCGGAAGCTCTAACTGTAACAGACCAGAAGAACAGTCGATAAGGGCATAATGCGTGCTCAGAAAGTCGTGGCCGAGGATGAGGTCATGAGGGCGCTCCTCCAGAATAGCAGTGAGAAGAACTGAGGTCTTGTGGTCATCGAAGCTCACACGCGCAGTACACATTCCAAAGAAGAATGGACTGTTGGGCGAGTTGGTATTTGTGCTGGGCGAGTGGATTTGTAGTTGGTGGCGCTTGTGCTGTTCCCGTCTCTCTTCGTCCACGTTTTTCGCGCACTTTTCTTGAAACACATTCCAAGAACGGTATGTGTACCGCCATCGGCTACACGAACAACAAGCGACGAGGCGGGCTTAAGGACTTTACGGAGACGACGAGAAAGGTGAGACTTATAATTGGGCACCTGTGTCGATGAGCGCCGAAACAGGCACGCCATCTACTTCTACGTCCAAAAGGGTTTTTCGGGTAGCCAGAGTCAACAGAGGATTTCCGGGTCGGTAGGCCAACGCAGCATCACCTCCGGAAGCTGCACTGGTCACTTTTCCGAGGAGGGACGGCGAGGGTACGGCGACGGTGAGCGACGGGGCAAAGGTGATCGAGAACGTCGCTGGTTCTGCGGTGACGGCGCGCGGTCGTAACGTGGGGCCGATGTTCAGGTAATAAGGTTCGATGTGTCCTTGTGGGTGGGAAAAGGTGAGGATCAAATGTCCTCTGCACGGTACGGTGTGCGAGGAGATGATGGCCGACGATAGCGACAATAGCGAGAAATGTGACCTACCCCGTTGCATTTGATGCATATCGGCCTGTCATCACGTGTGCGCCACTGGTTCGGAACACGGTATCTTTGATTGGTCGGTTGTGAATGGTATCGTGGAACAGGGCTGACCACGCGACGACTTAGGGCACATATGGGCTGGACACCTGCTCGCCAGTTCTTCGCGCACGACGGCCTGAATTAGCGACACTGTCGGGTGGGCTTCCTCGTAAGAACGAGCCTGCGGAGCAGATGGCGATGCTGCCTCGATCTCTCGCCGCACAAGACGCAGGAAGTTTCCGGTACTGGGTGGCGGCTGGATCTGGACGTCTTCTCACGACGACGTGGCGGCGGTGTTTCGGAGCCGAACAAATCGCTGCGTGACTCGACGGCTATTCGCTTCTTCAAAGCGTCGGCACTCCCGGATGATGTCCTCAATGGTGGAGCAGTCCTTGTACACTAGCAAATGAAAGGCGTCATCGGTGGTGCCTTTAAGAATGCGGATGACTTTATCAGCTTCGGGCATTTGGTCGTCAACTTGCCGGCACAAGGCTAAGACATCTCGTATTTGCACCGTGTGCAGCTCCGTCGAGGTTGGTGCACGGCATGAAAGTTCTTTCTTGGTGGCTGGTTAGCGTGCAATAAGCTTTCCGAAAGGTTTTTCATTTATTTTATTTCATTTTATTTTTATCATGGAACCTCACCAACTCACCTAATTTGCCTTTCTTCAGTAATGAATACGTGGTATGTGTTTTGTCTGGCCCGCACGTAATTCTGGTGGAGCGAAATAATGAGCAGAATGTCATCGCTTGCATGTTGTTCGCACTGCATCTCAGAATGCGTTGTATGTGGACGCCTGCGGAAAACATTCGCCGACCCAGTTGCAAACGTGCACGTTTCGCCTCTCACGTTATGTCAAACCTCTTATTACAAGGTTCCACCAGTATTACCTTTTTTTTTATCGAAGCAGGAAAATATGCGACGCGGCAACCCTTCCCCTTTATCTACCCCCCAAGTGAGAGGGAAAAAAATCTATCTAATACTTACTGGGCTGCCTGTGTGCCTAAAGAAATTGAAAGTAAAGAGAAATACAAGACCACTTTCACGGCAACATGTTTAAAGAATTTATCCAAGCTGCCCTGCGCTGCAAAAACAACAAAAAAGCAGCATTCACGTAAAGCAGTCGCATTAGAAATGCTGGACCTATGATGAAATTTAGTGCAAATCTTGCGCGAGGAAGACATGCTTGTAATCGACTAACACGCAGCCAAGCATTCCTGCATATGCTGTACCGCTTGCCGGTAGTAAGCATCTGCAAATGCGTTTATGAATAGAGAGTTGCAGATGACACGTAATGAGGATACACAAAATCAACAGAATCTGCAATTGGTTATAGCAATGAAACCCTAAAGGTACTAATACGCGAATAACCATGTCCTATTAGGTTCGATACTATCTCAGCTTTCCACCTTATAACTATATAAGAAGTTACCTGTTGTGGTGGTGCACATTTGTTATATCTACAAACGCATTTTACGTAAACTTTCACATACAAATCTAGTATCAGAGAGATTTATTCTCGATGCGTGCATAATTCCGACCTATTTTTGAGCGAAGGAAAGAAGTCGAAATTTAAGGTCTCGTTCTTCGTTGTTAGACACAATATTAATGAGAATGAACAGACAATGACGCCAAGGAAAGTATAGGGGATGTTACTAATAGTAATTGTAATGTAAATGTGAACAAAGAAAAGAGGACGAAAAGTTAACTTGCCGCTGGCATTATTCGAAGGTCGTTATTCGAAGGCGCGCGTTATTCCAAGGTCGCACGTTCGGCCCCTGCCAGCGGCAAGTTATCTTTTTCGTCCACTTTGCTTTCTTCACATTTATATTACAATTAGTTCTAGTAACATCCCCTATGTTTTCCTAAGCATTATTGTCTGATCGTTTTCATTAATATTATGTCTATTTTTGAGTGTTATGATATGCTTGATTGAAAACACACGCGATAGGGGATTATAGTTTAATCAAGCAAAATCGTACTGTTGGGAGCAATTGGTGGTAGCAGTTTAGTTTGGGAAGCAAGAAACAAAAAAAACAACGACGCCGGAGACTCGTTGCCCAGTTTTTTAGTGCATTCAGGAGGCTTTTTGCAGCCGTATCACGCTTGTTAAAACGTACGTAAAGTGAACTTTCACCTTTTTCTTTTTAAATCGCTAGTGTTGTTATGAGTGCTCCAAGTGCCCTGCTGAATTAAATACACATTGTGCGCTATTGTGACAAGAAGTCATAGTACTATAGCGCGCATTGTTGCAATGCTAAAGCGCTCACTAAGAAAAATGAGCATTGCTTTTTATTGCAGCAGGACTTTTTGCATTTGTCTTGACAATAGATCAAAAGCAATCCTACAGATGACGCGAGACATAGTTAATAAAAGTATGCAGCGTATTACGAGCACGCAATGCAATTAAAAAGAAAGCACAAGCGTTTTCAAACAAAATTAAATAAATTCCGTCAGTGGCGGCTGCATTTTCGATGGAGGTTAAAATGCTTGAGGGCCATGTACTTAAATTTAGGTGCACATTAAAGAGCCCCAGGTGGGCGAAATTTCCGGAGCCCTCAGCTAACGGCGCCTCTCATAATCATATTGCCACGCGCGTTTCTTTCACTGTATTCGGTTTCCGCCCACAAAGACTATCAGCAGTACTCGGCGCAGACCGCGCCTTATTGTTCCAGAAGCTTCTCGCTTGTAGTAGATCGTTCTGTTAAGATTGCACGCAAGACGCTAACACTCAAGATTATTCCAGAGCTTCCGCGACGACTAGTGATAAGGCTAGAATGTTCGACGCGTGCGTTATAAAAGCCGGCGCGTTCCAGCGATGTACAGTTGATCGACGGCCGACGCTCCGTTCGCCGCTATCTGTGCCCGTGTGCATAGCTGTAATCTGACTTTACGTTTCACGGCCACAAGTTCGGCCAAATAAACAGTTTCTTCTTTGACCCACTGACTGTTGCCTTCGTCGACGTCACGACCACGTGACATCTGGTGGAGGTGCTTCCCGGTCCATGTACCGAACGCCCCCCTCCAGCCGTGAGCCAAGCCCACTCCGTGAAAAGGACATCGACGCCGACGCTGAGCAGCGAACCAGCCGCAGGCAACAAGGGTTACCTCCAGAGTTCGGGCCCCTACCGGATAAGACTCGAAAGTCCAAGGCCACGACCACTACTGCGACAACTATGGCAGCCACTGCACCAACTCCCGGAACGGTCGTGATGCAGCAGCCAAGGGAGCCACCGACTTTCCGTGGATCATCTTTTGAGGACCCGGAGACGTGGCTGGAGACGTACGACCGAGTGGCCAGCCTCAACCACTGGGACACGGAAGAGAAGCTACGTCGCGTCTACTTCTACTTGGAAGACGCGGCAAGAACCTGGTTTGAAAACCGCGAGTCAGCCCTTCAAACCTGGGATCTCTTCCGCGGCGCATTCCTGGGCACGTTCACGAGCGTCGCCCGCAAGGAAAGGGCCGCTTCTTCGCTGGAGACACGGGTGCAACTACCAAATGAGAAAGTGGCGATCTTCGTCGAAGAAATGACGCGGCTGTTCCGGCACGCTGACCCCAACATGCCCGAGGAGAAGAAGGTCCGTTTACTCATGCGAGGGGTCAAGCAAGAACTATTCGTTGGGCTGATGCGGAACCCACCGACGACCGTCCAGGAATTCCTGTCGGAAGCAACAGCGATCGAGAAGACGCTGGAAATGCGAACCCGCCAGTACAATCGCCCAACGAGTCAAGACAGCCCAGCCGTTTATGCTCTCGACGACTTGCGCGAAACGATCCGAGCGATCGTGCGGGAGGAACTGCGCAAGCTGTTACCCTCACCGAAGCCGCAAGTGGACTCCATCGCAGAGATCGTTCGAGAGGAAATCCAGCAGTCGATGGGCACCTCTGAACCGCCACGGCCCCAGCCGCAAGCCATGAGCTACGCAGCTGCAGCCCGACGCTACGCCCCCGCTCCTCGCCCACGTCAAGAGGTCGCACCGGCGCATTTCCGCCGCCAGACAGCGCCGCCACCACCACCGACGCCATACCTTCCACCCGCCGGCCAGCACTACGCTCCGAGGAAGACCGACGTTTGGCGCGCTCCTGACAACCGCCCGCTCTGCTACCACTGCGGGGAGGCCGGCCACACGTACCGCCGCTGCCAGTACCGACAGATGGGGCTGCGCGGATTCGCCGTCAACGCGCCGCGTCCGCAGCCAGGCGAACGGCCTCGCGACATCGACGACTGCATCACCGGAACACAGTGGACACCCCGACGACCTTCCCGCTCGCCGTCGCCCGGCCGCTACATGTCACCGCACCGCGGGCAGTACACTGGCCCAAACCGGGGCCGGTCGCCTAGCCCGTATCCGGGAAACTAAGGGCAGCAACCGATGGAGGTGCGGTTGCTGTACGACGAAATGCCGAAGATCCTCCGCGGCCGCCGACGACAACGCGACGAAACCTGCAGAACACGACACGAAGCAGACGAAGCCCTGCCGGCGAAACGTCGCGGACCGACGAAGACGTGACGACGCAACAACGAGGCAGCGCAACAAATCGACGCAGCCGTGACCCGACGCCGCGACCCAACCGCAACGCACGACGACGAACCAGCGACCTCGACGTAATATTCGACGGCCACAACGTCACCGCTCTCGTCGACACTGGAGCCGACTATTCCGTTGTCAGTGGGCCTTTCGCGACGAAGCTGAAGAAAGTGAAGACTGCTTGGCAAGGCCCTGAAATCCGGACCGCTGGCGGTCATCTAATAACGCCGGCCGGTGTTTGCAGAGCAAGAGTCACCATCAATAACCGGACTTATCCCGCCAGTTTTCTAATCCTACAACACTGCTCCAGGGATGTGATACTCGGGATGGACTTCCTAAGTCAACATGGCGCCGTGATCGACCTGAGGTCTGAGTCAATAACCCTAACCTCAGAAAACGCACTGCCTCCCCACACGACGCCAGCGACCCATGCTTTAAATTTGATAGATGAGCACGTCACCGTTCCGCCTTTCTCCAGCGTCATCATTTCGGTCGGCAGCGAAGAACCGATAGACTTGGAAGGCGTCATCGAGGGCGACCAGCACCTGCTTCTTAACCGCCAGATTTGCGTCGCAGGAGGCATCGCCGAGCTGCATGACGGCAAAGCTAAAGTAATGCTTACAAATTTCAGCCACGAATACAGGCACCTCAACATTGGTACGACGGTCGCCTTCATGAATGAATTCGTAGACGCCAGCAACGCTTTCACCCTCAGCGACGCCACGGAATCTGCTTCGACGAATCGAGGTCCCCAACCAGTTTTCGACGTGAATCCGAGCCTTCCGAAGAACAAGCAATGCCAGCTCGAAGCTCTGCTCCTGCAATTCAGGGACTGCTTCTCGTCGTCGTCAAAGATCCGACAGACTCCACTCGCTAAACATCGCATTATAACAGAAGAAAGCACCCGCCCAATCCGCCAAAGCCCGTATCGAGTTTCGACACGTGAACGTGAAGCCGTTAAGAAACAGGTCGACGAAATGCTACGCGACGACATCATTCAGCCGTCCAAGAGTCCATGGGCTTCACCCATGGTCTTAGTGAAGAAGAAGGACGGAACCCTACGCTTCTGCGTCGATTATCGTCGCCTGAACAAAATCACGAAGAAGGACGTGTATCCTCTCCCACGCATAGACGACGCCCTGGATCGACTCCACAACGCGATGTACTTTTCGTCGATGGACCTCAAGACCGGGTATTGGCAAATCGAAGTCGACGAGAGAGACCGAGAGAAGACTGCCTTTATCACACCAGACGGCCTCTTCGTATTCAGGGTCATGCCCTTCGGTCTTTGCTCGGCACCTGCGACGTTCCAACGTGTTATGGACACTGTACTCACCGGCTTGAAGTGGCAGACCTGCCTTGTGTACTTGGACGACGTCGTTGTGTTTTCTTCGAAATTCGACGAACATCTCCGGCGCCTTGAAGCTGTACTTCAAGCAATCAAGGCCTCCGGACTCACCCTGAAGCCAGAAAAGTGCCGCTTCGCATACGAGGAACTTCTTTTCTTGGGTCACGTCATCAGCAAGTCTGGAGTTCGCCCCGACCCACGGAAAACAGCTGCCATCGCTGCCTTCCCGCCGCCCACCGACAAGAAGGCCGTACGCCGATTTTCTCGGCTTGTGCGCCTATTATAGACGCTTCGTCAAGGAATTTTCACGCATCGCCGAGCCACTAACTAAGCTCACGAAAAACGACGTGGAATTCAAGTGGGAAACGGCGCAAGTCGAAGCATTTCAAGAATTGAAACGACGCCTGCAGACGCCTCCAATACTTGCGCATTTCGACGAACACGCCGACACGGAAATCCACACCGACGCAAGCAGCGTAGGACTCGGCGCCGTTCTTGTTCAGAGAAATGCCGGCGTGGAAAGGGTTATCAGTTATGCTAGCCGGTCGCTATCCAAGGCAGAAGCCAACTATTCCACAACAGAAAAGGAGTGCCTTGCCATCATCTGGGCAACGTCTAAGTTTCGCCCCTACCTCTACGGCAGGCCCTTCAAAGTTGTGAGCGACCACCACGCCTTGTGTTGGCTAGCTAACCTGAAGGACCTTTCAGGTCGTCTCGCCAGATGGAGTCTGAGACTTCAAGAATTCGACGTTACCGTCGTTTACAAGTCCGGACGAAAACACTCTGACGCCGACTGCTTGTCTCGCGCCCCCCGTCGACCCGCCGCCGGAGGATGACCAGGAGGATGACTTCTTCTTGGGAACCATAAGTGCCGACGACTTCGCCGAACGACAGCGAGCCGACCTGGAACTCAGGGGCCTTGTGGACTACCTCGAAGGCAAGACCGCCATTGTTCCAAAGGCATTCAAGCGAGGACTCGCGTCGTTTTTCTTGCGAAACGGCATTCTTCTAAAGAAGAATTTCTCGCCACTTCGAGCTAACTACCTTCTCGTAGTGCCCTCAGCCTTGCGACCAGAAGTCCTGCAGGCTCTACACGACGACCCGACGGCTGGACACCTCGGACTTTCCCGCACTCTCGCCAGAGTACAGGAAAAGTACTTCTGGCCGCGTCTTGCCGCCGACGTCGCCCGCTACGTAAGGACGTGCCGAGACTGTCAGCGACGGAAGACACCGCCCACAAGACCAGCAGGCTTCCTTCAGCCGATCGAACCTCCTTTTATTGTTGCATGCATTTCCCCCCCCGTGTTCTGTTTTAAGCATCGGGACGATGCTTTTTCAGAGGAGGGCATTGCCACGCGCGTTTCTTTCACTGTATTCGGTTTCCGCCCACAAAGACTATCAGCAGTACTCGGCGCAGACCGCGCCTTATTGTTCCAGAAGCTTCTCGCTTGTAGTAGATCGTTCTGTTAAGATTGCACGCAAGACGCTAACACTCAAGATTATTCCAGAGCTTCCGCGACGACTAGTGATAAGGCTAGAATGTTCGACGCGTGCGTTATAAAAGCCGGCGCGTTCCAGCGATGTACAGTTGATCGACGACCGACGCTCCGTTCGCCGCTATCTGTGCCAGTGTGCATAGCTGTAATCTGACTTTACGTTTCACGGCCACAAGTTCGGCCAAATAAACAGTTTATTCTTTGACCCGCTGACTGTTGCCTTCGTCGACGTCACGACCACGTGACAATATCGTGCTTTGAGACGTCAAATCGCTACAATTACATTACAAATATAAATAAAAAAACACGCATAGCAAATCGTAAGCGTGGCAAGTGTAGCCGCGCCGGCTTCGCGAAGATAAAGACGAAAAAAAAAAAGTAATGAATGGGGAGGAATGGATGATCTTCAATGGGCTTCGCGCACCCGATTTTCGCTAACTATCGGCGTACGCGGGGCCACTTGTACAGCTCGAAGCTACAGTAGGCGAGGCGGAACAAGCCATGAGTGACACTATTTGCTATCTTTCAAACCGCTCTGTCAAATGCCGGTGCGAGTTGTCCGAAAACCCAGATAAAAATTTAAACGTATATATAAAAGGGATGAAATAGGTCATGTTAAGGATTGTGTACGATAGAGCGGACCTTATTGCATGTTACAAATAATGATTGCATTAGTATAAACAGCAATAACTTCTCAGATATCCATTATTGCGGCCCTTGACGGATCAGATCACACACACGCGCTTCTTTAAACGCGATTTAATTAAACCAACATATAATTAAGCCAAAGAAGGCACAAGGGTGTAAATTTTTATATTACATTAGCAACAATCGAGTGATCCGGCACATGTCGACGGCTTCGGAAATTTCGACCACTCGGTGTTGTTTAAAGGGATCGATGCTCAACAATAGGAAAAAAAATGGCATAAACACGGAAGTTCCATTCGGAAGGCGCGACTGTTACAATAGACAAAGTTTATTTCGCATATTTTTCAACGGTTCACTGTATTTTGGGGGGGATTGCTAGCGCGCGGCGGCTGCACGTCAGCGCATGCGGGGTTTCGGGCCATGACGTCAAGTCCCCGCGGCGGATGCAGGGCGCACGACTTCCTCTCCTGCTACTTCCCTGTCTCAACCTCTCCTTTACATCGAACCACGGTGCATCCAACTATCCCCCTTCTACCAAAGCGTTGAGGCGTATCCCATTCCTTTAAAGGCTCACTCCACCCGACAGCATTGTTCGCTGCCGGTGCCGATCGTAGTGGTCCTAGAAACCGCAGCGGGAGCTGAGCGGGTTGATAGACGCGGAAGACGGCTGGCAAAGTTCGCACGCCAGTTTCCGGGGACGTTAAACGTCACCTCCTCTAGTTCACGGTGCGGCCGCTGGACGCGGCATTTTGTAAAAGACGCATTGCATTTATCATTTTTCGCTTGCTCCTGCCTGAAATGAATGAAATGCTTGATATCTTGTTGTACCATGTCATTTTCTTCCTGCTATTTCTATTCAAAGAGCTTTTCAAATCATATGATTGATTGTACAAGTACTTTCTTAGTGGTCCTCCTTTTGCACCCCATACATTACCTAGTGCTCTGAACAGTTTTTTTTTCGGTCTGGTGACTGCTATGTGTCTTTTCTGAAGTGCAGCCAAAAGAAGCTCCCTGTTTTATCGTTACTTTTAACTGCCTGCTTCATTTCTGCTACTCTTTACTATTGTTTTTCTTAGGCCTCCCTATTTTTTCACTATTACTAATTGCCAGGTAATCGGAGGTGGCAATAGCGTGAATAGCGGCCTCGTCCTGCGACGATTTGTGCAACTATAGTGCCACGCACTTTTATTTTATTATTTTGGTGTAATTGGGTTTAAGCCACAAAAAACTTATCACCGCTGGGCGCAAGCCGCGTCGCAATGTTTCGGAATCCTCGAGACTGTCTCAGATTGTTCTGTTAAGATTACGCGCAAATCCTGCCGCGGCGGTCGCGTTTCGATAGCGGTGAAATGCTACAGGGGCATGTGCTTACATTTAATTGCAGGTTAAAGAACACCAGATGGTCGAAATTTCCGGAGAGTTACCCCCCACCCATAATCCCATGATGATATCGGGGTTTTGGGACGTTAAAATTCCACAATTATTAGGATTACGCGCAGTACGCGCGTACTCTAATTCATTCGGGAGCTTATGCAAGCGCCTGCGATAACGCTGGACGGTGCGATCGCTCATGTATAAAACGAGTTCTGCCGATGATCAGATTACCGAAGGCCGACGACATTTATTGCCACAATCAGAGTACAGCGCGCTTTGCTTTTACTTCGAGTTACTTAGTTTTATGGGCACAAGTTAGCCCAATAAAGAGGTTCGTCTCTATCACAGTCACCGCCGCTTTCTTTGTAGTCACAACCACGTGACAATACAATAGGTCTGAGGCGTTTCTGGGATGCACATGTTCTCTCGTTGAAAAAAAAATGAGTCCACGTTTGTGAGTATACAGGGTGTTTCAAGAAATGTGTCCACTATTTTTAAAAAAACAGCTAAAGGCGGTATTTGCTCGCTGTCTTCACAATTGCTTTTTCTGTAGCGGCAGGCATCTTAAGATGGTTGAAGACATGATTTGCGACAGTAATTAAGAAAGTTAAATTTATTAACTTTTTAATTAGCGGAGTTGGGTGGTTAAGTCCAATGGGAGAATTGAAGTCCTTCATGCGAAGAACCCATTTCAGCTTTGAGATTTCAAAAAAGCGGCCTCTATTAATTATTGTAGGCGTAATCAAATTCAGGCAATTTAAATGGCGAAACCGAAACCCAAGCACCGATGAGCGCAACAAGCAGACGACTAGAATGACGTCACTGTTCAAGACAATGGTTACAGAGGTGCAGTTCGTTAACGTATGTGCGTCATGCGGGCTACTACTGCAAGCGCAGCCCACACACTCACACCAAGAAGTCGGTTGATGGTTGATTTAACCCTTTCGTTACCGTGTCCATAGGACATGGGTCATGGGTGACCCATACGCGCCACAACCTATTTTTAAAATATGAGCGCTCCTATGGACTTGCAGTAACATCTGTCGTATTCTCTAGGCACCAATCTTTCATTTTTTGCGTAGTTTGTATTTTTCCCGTGCGGCGGCGATTTTTAAGCGGCGGTTCCAATTGTGCGGTTCGCTCCGTCTGTTTACGAAGATGGCAGACGCTTTTGTTGCCGGTCCCTCGCGCGAACGACGCCTTTCTGGCGATTCTGTTGCATCTGGAAGCGATCATTTGGCTGCTTCTAGCAGCAGTGATTCAGATGATGATCCCTTCTTTTTTTTTTAATTACACAATTCCACATATTTTTTGTGTAGTGAAGTCATACATAATGATGTTCTGGCGCCGTCTGCGACACTGTACTTTCCCAGTTAAGATTTTTTTCTTGAGCAACCACAGAGCGCAATATGTCCATATATACATGGTTCAATAGCCCATTTCTTTCCCTTTTTACTAATATTTACTGTGCTTCTGTGTGTGAGAAATTTGTGCAATAAAAAGAAAAAACTGTGCAACCTGGCTGAACAAGACACTTTCTACTGGGCAACAAGTAAACAAGTGTAACTGGTGCGGTTGTTGAGCTAGGTCAGTGAAGCTTTTCTGTTAGGTAGATGTCTCCTATCTAAACAATTTGTATATTTCAGAATATTTTCCAGATTTACTTCTTTTATGTAGTAAACATACAATTGCAAATGTTCTTTCAAATTTGCAAGAAATGTTACCTTTAACGATTTTTTTTTGCATATTAGTTTCCAAGTTCAGTTTTTTAAACTCACACACGTCAAAAGTACATTTACTTAGCTTTCTCTTGATGTATTGCATTACAGTATAACCATTTGATTACTTATTACAAAAAAATACCAACAAAAACCTACGAAAAGTTGCCCATTTTCCCACGGTAACGAAAAAGTTAATGACGTCCACTAATTGTGGACGTCTCAGACAAATATAGCAGTTGCGCTCTTCCGCGTTTCGGTTTGGCCGCTGAATTTGGGAGAATTTTATTACTTCGCAATTATTCCTAGATGCCGATTTTTCGAAATTTCAAAGCTCAAATGGGTTCTTCGCATGAAGGACTTCAATTCTCCCATTGGACTTAACCACCTAACTCCACTAATTAAAAAGTTATTTAACTTGATTTTCTTAATTACTCTCCGAAATCATGTCTTCAACCATCTTAAGATGCCTGCCGCTACAGAAAAAGCAATTGTGAAGACAGCGAGCAAATACCGCATTTTGGTGATTTTTTAAAAAATAGTGGGCACATTTCTTGAAACACCCTGCATAGGTAACGAACGCTTTGCGCCAGCAGATAACATTATGGAAAGTAATCGCAGTTCTATGTGCTCTACGTATACACTGCATCACAAAAAAAATGGTGCTACCAGCATTGTTGCTGCTGTATACCGGTAATTCGGTATTCGGTATACCGGTAATTCGGAGCGCTGGGCGAGTTGGTATTGCATTGTGAATGGCATTTTGCGCAAAAGGACACACGAACACGAAAGGAAGAAACCACGAGACTAGCGCAGTTTTTTTTTTTTTACTGCAAGGTCGCGGTCTATCCTGCTCAGGAAAACCTCGCTATGTATGGGCGCAACCCGGGAACCTATGCATACGCCGGATCTCTGCTTATGCACATCAGCCTTCCAAGCAACCAAAGTCGAGTCCAAATGCATGGTTGGTATTTCTAGAAAGGCCCCCACAGATATACCGCACTCATTTTGGAAGATTTGTTCATCATTGTCATCCTGTATGCATTCGCGCACGAACTTCAGTAGACTACCATGCTCCAGAGAATAAAATAAGTCCTCGACGTCGACACTAAACGCAGACATGTGGGAGAAAGTTCCGGCCGCCAGGAACTGGATCACGTCATCAGAGTTCTTGACACGGAAGGGGTCTTTGATGCTTAGGGACGAAAGATGTTTCTGCAAGTAACCAGACACCAAGTACTGCCAGCTGCCGCGTTCCGAAACAATCACGTGAAAGGGGCCACCTTCGTTATGGGTTTTTACTGTGAAGAACAGTCTCAATACTTGTCCTTTCTCATTCTTGACACCAGCACATAACCCTTCTAGCTTCTTCTCGCACAATAGATTTACAGCCCTTTTCTTCAGGTCAGCAGGCTTGTCCTTGACTCTCCTAAGGTTCTTGTTTACGGCTTGCGTCCCCTTTGTGCCCTCTTGCATCACGACGAAAGACCCTTCTTTATCCGAGATCAAAGGTCTGATTCCACTAGTGGCCATAAAATCCACCAAAATCCACCAAACCACGAGACTGCGCTAGTGTCGTGATTTCTTCCTTTCGTGTTCGTGTGTCCTTTTGAGCAAAATGCCATTCACAACGTATTGCATAAACGGTCTTTTATAGACAACGTAAAACGGCACACCGTTATTTGCGCCATCGTGTGAAGGCTTCTTACTGAAACTCGTGTGGTTGATGGCAACTCGACAGCTAGACGGCAAGCTCCGCAGCGACTCCCATCAATTACAGAAATTACTAGCAAGAACCGCTGTCGGCGAACGGTCTAAAAAGTTGTCCTGTTAAGCAGCTAAAAGAAACCTTAATAAGTTCTTTAGGAAGTAAACTAATGCACTTTGAGCAAGGAGGACAACACTTTTGAGATACTAACAGACATTTTATTAAAATGAAATGAAATTGGTCACATTTAAGAGTTTCAAGCAGACCTTGTTCATAGGCGTTCGCTACTAGGTTATGGGGGTCTATAACAACAAATCTGCGAATGTATCGAAGCATCTTAAGATACAATTGGCAAGTATCGTATCGGATACAATTGTTGTGGTAGTATCTTGTATCTGTATCTCCAATACTTCTTGCCTGAGTATCTTGTATCGTAGCGCGATGCAATTTTAAAGTATCTTTGCCCAGCCCTGTTCGTGAGCGGTTCGCGGTGTAAGCCCATGTTCCCGCTATAGACGGATGGCCGCTGTTGCGTCTAAGGAGCCCGTCGACATGGGAGGTAACGTTACTCACCATGTTCTCGATTTACATTACCCGCTTCAGTATTCATGACAACGTCATAATGACCATTGCTCCGGCAAGCAATACTGATGAAATAGCAATTTTTGTCGCACTCAGTGGAGGTTTTCCAAATTAAACGTTGCGACAGCAAACATGACCAAATGCCACTATAGTCGGTGTCACAAAAGTGTTCACCTAGCTCCTGAAAATGCTCCGACGCAATTACACCACAACTCAATGCGAGCGCTCGCAGTTTTTGAGTGAGACCAGTGTGCTGTACTGTGGCGACATCGTGCTTAGTCCGCTTTTCAACATGCTAAAAGTACCCATCATTGACTCGTTTCGTTCTGAATTCCAGCACCACACCAGATAGACTATATTATAGTATCATTGCTTACTTCAAGTATAAGATAAAAACTGTTTTTATGTTCAAAACGACAAAAGTACGTCTCACTGTCCAGTTAGTCATGCAGTATTGAGAGCTCCACGAAGAAGAACCAGCCCCGCGATCCAAACGTTTCTGTTGCAGAAAACTTCGGTCATG
>JALIZH010019243.1:0-82758 GCA_030522465.1 Rhipicephalus appendiculatus
CACCCGGCATTAGTACCATCTGTATAGACTGCTCCTTCGGTGACTGTGAATAGGCGCCATTGAATTTCTGAAATTACACAATAATTGCTGGAATTAAAGGTACGCACATGCGCTAGTCGTACGCGCGAAACTGTGCACTGTGCAGCGTTTAGAGCTGCTCTCTCCTGAGCTTTCAGACTGTCGGAATTGGGAGTTAAATATCCTCTCAGAAAAGGCAATTAGCGTGCGTGCGATGCGATTCCTCCATTCATGGGTCGTGTGGCGCAGGTTTTGGTGGCCACGGCCTAGGTATGGGTAAAACTCAACAACACGCAGTGACCCATAGAAGGTATTCCCCAGGCGGATGCATCATCACACCCGTTCAACGAAAGCAAAAGTGTACATGCGTTGGGGCATGCGCTCTAATCTACAGTGATAATTACATTACATTCCTCGAATGTATTTATATTCTTTACGTTGACTCTGACTTACACACTTCGTTCAGGTACCTCTACCAAGCTCATTTAATTTCAACTCAGTCTGTTAATTACTTTCTCATAAGCGTTTTTTACCCACTACCAGATCCCAATTAAGTCATGAGAGTGACAAGTTAGGGAAAATAATTCAGAAAACAATAAATGAGACGTCTTCAGCGTATTTGGCCCGCATATGCTGTGTTCTTGTTAGTCATCCCTTTCCGCCCGCTAATACATACGTGACGTGCTAATGTCAGATGCTTGACAACGAGCAGTCGCAACAGTTTGTCCCCGCATTGTTCATGCTGCACATTCATTTTGCGCGGCAAAGCACTCGTGTTAGCTATAATATACAGGCACACGTCAGCTGCGGGAGAGAAGCATTCATGCAACAGCGGAGATTTTTGTATACCAGCACATGAAAGCGTGGCAGAGCACACTTTTGAAAGTTATGAATGAATGTGACCTCTATTTAAAGAAAAGGGTGACTCTTGCCCTCTCTCGGGGATGATGTGGGAAATGGGTAAGGGGATGAAACGGTAATGAGCAACTTCATGTCACGCCTTCGCAAGAGTCAGTCTAGCTCTCCTACAACATTCGATAGAGGTCACTTAGACTACCGTATATTGCGAGAGCTTTATGTGCTTCATGGTCCGACTGTATTCCGCAAAGCTGTCATGTCGGCATGCAGCAGATGTCCAATGTACCGCTTGCGTTTTGCGAAAGCTGCGCATTTACAAATGAGATGTTTCTAAACGCCGCGGTGGTGTAGCGGTTGCGGTGCTCGGCTGTTGACCCGAAAGTCACATGTGTGATCCCGGCCGCGCCGGTTGCATTTTGATGGAGGCGAAATGTTACTGGCCCGCGTACTGTGCGATTTCAGTGCATGTAAAACCGATTAACGTGAGCGTTTGGGCGTTTTCTTGACGGTGCATGTTAAAGAACACCACATGGTCAAAATTTCCGGAGCTCTCCACTACTGTGTCCCTCGTAATAATTTCTTGGTTTTGGTACGTTAAGGCGCACATATTACTATTAATGAGCTGTTCTAGATCGACGCGATACACTTCTGCAAGGAAGACCGTGAGAGCATGCACTGGCTTGCACTGACGACACCCAAACAAACATGTTGCAGTAGCAACGTAACGGGACGCCAAGTTTGTGATGCCAAGTTAATGTTATTCAAGGTCGGGTAACGTTGATGTTATCATCATCATAGATCGGCAAAAAACGTTGAGCTCACTCAAGAAATATATTTTGCACTTATGGCTTACTCGGACTCAGACTCACCAAAACATTCCTTACCTGAACTCATTCATACTCAGACAACAGCTCGCTCTGAGTCTAAGCGAGTCGACTCATGCGTGAGTTTGCTGACCTATTGTTATCACTGCATTTGTTATTCAAGCACAGAGGCCAAAAAGCTGCAGCCGCGTCGTTATCACATTGAAGCAGCTTGAAGCAGCCACGTATTGAAGCAGCCACGCTGCCTTGACGTTATCAACGCGGCCATGTCGAAGTGCCAGTCCGTTAAGAACCTGCGTCCATGACGTGACGCTCGAGCAGTCAATACCGGTGAACAATTAGTCCTGCTTGCGATGAAACACAGCACCATCGGTTGCGCGCAATGTCTCCGTCGGTATACGCGGCTTACTTGTTAGCCCTTTCCTTCTGTTTTTTAACACGATAGTGCTTTATGCCGGGGCCCACCAAGACTTTAGCGACGTATTTCCGTCACGGATATGACGTTGATAAATGAACGCCACCAAATGAGGAAGAAAAACTTTTAGAAAAATGTTCCCCCACCCGGAATCGAACCTCTGACTCATCGGCCCGCGACGGTAAGCGCCCGACGCTCTACCGACTGAGCTAAAGAGGCAGACGAAGGACATTCTACCAACGCGCCTTATATCTCTCACACAATCTCTCTCACTAGGTGTTCTCTGTTGGCGGCGTCGGGCGATGCCGCCGTCTGTGAGCGATGAAGAGAAGTAATGCGGCATGACACTAGCACCTATAGAGAACGATTCGTCGACGACGCAGTTAAAGCATGGCGTCCGAAATTGCGCGCTGGCGCGCACTCTCGGAGGTCATGGTGAAAGCGTTTCGATAGCAGCAACAAACACTGGCCGCCCTAGCTTCGGCGGGTCGCCCTAGACGCAGTTATGCGTCACCATGGCCTCCGAGATTAGCCGGCGGCGCGTCGTTGGCGCGCGCAGCCGGCTAATCTCGGAGGCCACGGTGTCACTCTATAGTTATGCTCTTTGCCTTTCACGTCGTGTTAGCGTGTGACGGCTCGCTGTCGGAGTAGTGCAGCTTCCACATGCACCAACGATGTTTCGCCGCCGACTACTTCGAGTGCGATAGCACGGACTAATAAAACTGCTACAGTAAGCAGTGCAAAAGGCAACGATGTCGACGGAAAAATATGGTGTCTTGGTGGAGCGAGACGGAGGCCAGCGGGACGTGGAACGCCTGCGCGCGTTCGCGGCTCAAGCTCTGCCTCCCGTGTTGCTGAAGCGCAGTGTGGTAGTGTATCAAGGAGCACAGGCGCAGGTTACCGCATCACTCGGGAGTGCACGCCGTGCCGTTTCTTCCCTTAAATGACGACGCTTTGAAGGAGTTCACAGTACCAGTGTTTATTATGCGCTTATTGATGTCATCTGTGCGCGCGATTCGTGATACTCTGTGTCCAGGTATAGGTTAAAAAATTACACAATCTCCCGCTGAAGGGAACCATGTGTAGATGCGAAGCAGCTGGCGCTAATGCTTACACTGGCGGCGGCGTTGACGCTGGCGCTCATCGCGGCGTTACGCAGGAGAGAAACCTGGGGAGGCGCAATCACGCAGTGATAGACCGGTGTTTCCTGCTGGAACATGCCAATCGCTGCTAATGGGCAATGAGAGACAGAAGACTCCGACTGGACACAGAGACCCGCAGTCCGCGTTTAGTTAACGCGCACGCTGCGAATTTTTATTGTTCAACAACGCACAGGAGAAATCTCCCACCGGCACTACCTTGCAGGTACTACCGGCACTACCTTCGCAGTTCTGGGGTATGCAATACGAGGTCAATTAGTGCTTTGCTGGGTTGATAGGACCATCAGTTAAGGGGCGAACTGAGTTACGTAGCATATTACGGTAAACACAACTAGCCGCCCAGCAGCGCTATGCTTACTCGGTACGATCAAGCTAAGACGCAGAGTAGCAGAACTACAAGGTCTGTACGAAAAAACGAAGCCTGCGAATGCTGTAGCGACAGATGTGCATGTCAGTGTGTTTCGGAAAGCAACATAAACAACGGAACAGTCAGTTTTTTCAACCAAAAAACTCGCTAGCAGACGCTGCCTGCGTCGGCGTCGCGAGGCGATAGAGGGGGGGGAGCGTAGGAGAGGAGAGAGAGAGGGGGGGGGACGCGCATGCGCAGTGGGGGTGTGGACGCAGTGGGGGGTGTGGACGCCGCGGCGAGGGATGCCTAGAGGAGAGAGGGGGGGAGCGTAGGAGGGGAGAGAGGGAGAAGACGCGCATGCGCAGTGAGAGTGTGGTCGCCGCGGGGAGGAGTGCCTAGAGGAGAGACATGGGGGAGAGGAGGTTTTTTTCTTTATTTCTTTTGAAAGGGTTTGCGCATGCGCAGTAAGGGTGGTCGGCCGCGCACCACCACCACCACCACCGGATTGAACTTCGCCATAAGACGCTTCGCATCTAAAAGTTCAACTACCACAGTGGTTAAATCATGATCATGCGCGTTAGTCGTCGCTATGGAGATGTGCCACTAGGCGTCGACGTGGGTGCATCCACGTCAAACGGTGCTATAGCTGAGCAATAGACATTGTACGAGCTCTCATAATCACTACACAATAAGCACTACTTCTGTGAAGAGAGAGAGAGAGAGATGAAGAGGAAGGCCGGGAAGGTTAACCAGATACTAGCATCCGGTTTGCTACCCAGCACAGGGGAGGGGAAATAGGGGCAAGAAAGAAGGTGTAGAGAGAGAGAGAAGAAAAAAAATGAAAGGAAAAAAAATGCACGCGCACGCAGGATAAAAAACGACGCGCACAGGAAGGGCGTTCTGGCTAAAGTCGTTCAGAAAGGCCGGTCGATCGCAAAAATCGCAGCAGCGCTTTCAGGGCCTTCTTGTGTGACGTCGCATCCTGTCGATGGCTTAAAATCCTTTCTTCCGACAAAGGTCGGTCATCTAACTTGTTGAGCGCGTTGCAAAGGCATAGTCGCTGTGCCCTATACTGTAGGCAACTTTCCACTTTCGTGTTATACCCCGATTCCTTTGACGGAGGGATCAGCCATGGTTTTTTTTTTTTATCTCTTTCTACTTCTTTCGCTCTCTTTCGCTGATGCTCTGGCTGTCTGTCTTTCTTTCTCTTTCTGTATTTTTCCTATTCTTAATGAGCTACGCTTTGCTCTCTCGCTCTCTCTCCTCCTTTCCATCCTCCTCGCTATGACATCTCTCCTCGTCACGCTCACTTCCATTTCCCACCCCCTTGATGCACTATACTATACAAAGCTATGCTATGCTATGCTCTGCTGGCGCGCCTAGATAGGCGAGTGATAAAGACAAGGCAAAAGCCTGGATAGGCGAGTGGTTAGGACGCTCGCCTTCGGATTGAGGGTACGTGGTTTCGAATCCCGCCTCGTGATGAATTTTTTGCGGCAAAATTTTATTTCTTTCGATTTCTTTACTTCTTTAGTTCCCTCTGTCTGTTTTTTTGTCTCTTTATTTCTTTTTTCTATCTTTCTCTGCACTCGTTCTCTCACCCACCAGGGTTTTTACAGGTCACGCCGTAGCGGTGAGCAGCGGGTATTTGCCCAAATTCTGTGGCGCAACCGTTTGATGATAGTCTCAGGGTCGATACTTAACGGCGAGCTTAAACAGCTTCGCTGTTAAAAAAAAAGAAAAAAAAAGAACACTTTCTATGAAGCCTTCGTTGATTTTCGTGGTGGTGGAATAAGTGCTGCTATAGGACAACGTATAAAGCCTCGGGTGTGGAAAATTTTACACATGAAGAGAATTCCAGCTTTGCGAAAATTTGATGCAGTGCATGCGTTTCGCCGTGCGCCTTTTAAGTGACCGCTGAAAATGCTTACGACCGCTAGATAGAAAGAAGCCATGCTGGTGCTGCCCTAGAAAACGTTTTAGGGAAGGTCGGAACCTAGAATAAAGCTGCGCTTACGCATCTCTTTGAAAGCTCCCAAAGGATGATTTTCAGCCCGCGAGCTCCGCTGGTCACCCAGATTCGCAGAGTTGAATGGCTCCGATTTTTTATGTGAGCAACATTTTAGGGGCCAGGGCTGTCGTATGCTGTCATCGTAGCTGTCATCTCACGTCGTAGCTTGGCGTCACCCAGGCAAAGCTATATGTAGCACAGCCATGTATAACACATCGATGTAAAGAACAGCCATGTATAGAATATCCGAGTATAGTACAATATAGCAGGCGGAAAAGTGAAGTGAGGTTGGGGAGGACGGAATTGAGGGGGGTGAAGGTGAAGCATAGCATAGTCATGCGTAGTATAGTATAGAGAGAGATGCGAAAGGGAAATGAGCATGAGGAGGGATGTGGGGACGTGGAGGAAAGTACTAGGACAAGAGTGGAGTATTGCAAAGGTGTGTATAGTACATTATAGCAAGGGGCTGGGAAAGAAAAGTGTGGGTGAGGAGGAGAGATGTACGGGTGAAGAGGAGGATGGTAAAGTATAGCATAGCCGTGTATATTAGAGTATAGCAAGGGGTGATAAAGAAAACTGAGGGCGACGAGAGTGGTGTGAGGGTGAAGAGGCGAGGGCACCACTGCATCACAACTGAAGGTTTCCTTTGACGCCATAGCCGCCAAGCAGGCTGCCCTTTTGGAACGCCAGTGCGCACTTGCCTATGAACGCGAGCGTCGCTGAAGGGCAGGTGCATCACTGTTCCGCACTTCCCACAGCTTTCACGTTGAGTGCAACTGCATGCACTTTCTTTTAGCTGAACGACTTAGATGCCTCATCAAACGCGAAAATTGACCTTCGGCGTCGGCGTCAACAGGAGTGATACGAAAAATCATCATCACAAGATGACGTCACCGCATTACTTCATCATGGCGTCACGAATGAGTAAAATGTGTGACGTTCACGCGACGTCGCATAACGTGACGTCATTGATGACGCCATCAAATCACGTCGTCGTTCGGTCACAGGTGAACCGATCATGGAGGCAGTGAAAAACCACGTGAGGTACAGCAAGCTTTCGGAATGCGGCGGGAGACGATCAATACGTCTGAGTTACAGTATATGGCCCCCCATGTACAGTAACTCTAAATACAGCGACTGAGAAGAAAAAAAAGACTGCCTTCGCTTTTGAGTGGTCTCTGGTGAATGCATAAGAAACCCTGTAAAGGTCTTTTTTTTTTTTTTTCAAGTGAAGCTTGTTACGACTTGCGGAGTTTGGTTGTTACGCGATAAACCCGGCGCTAGCGAGCGTACAGAATCGCGGCACTCGAAGGTACACCAGTCACATGCGCAGTTGTTGCGCTTTGTCCAATAGATGATGCTCTCTCGATCGTGAAACTATTCATCGATCAGCCGTTTCTTATATTCTAATATGAGCTTTCATCTAGGTGACTTCTCATTTCACGTTGCCACATTTTGTTGTTTCCTGGGGAATGACGCATGATCATCGTTGTTGCCTGCTCCTGAATTTTATTGTGGGACTTTTATTGCGGAAACGTGATTAATATTATGTACCACAAACCGCTTTTTTTTTTTCAAGGTCAGTGTCTGACAAAGCGCTTCAGGATTTCGTCTAAAAAAATCACGACAAAGGCACTCTGTCCTTCTCTCTATTACTTCGGTGAGGCACTGAAACTATGTTTTCGAAAATTAATGTGACTGATCTGCGCCGCACGGTAGCTAGTTTGCAAAATATTCATGCACCACTTCACAGACTTCTGTCACTTTGTGCACCCGATAGCATGAACTTCAGCGCATTGCAACGACTTCCCGGTCTTTCACTCTCCATGCAGGTTCCATTTGAACGCCGTTGTCACCATTGGTGAGTGCACGTGGCATAGAAGGCACCTTTGTGCTTCATGAGCGTTACTGGCCCATCTTACAGTGTCTCGTCTTTCTTTCCTTCTTTATCCAAGCCTCAGAGTAGGGTAGCCAACGAAACCGTTTTCTAGGTAGACTCCTTGACTTGTTTATCGTCTCCCAATCGATCACGACATCATATATTAGTACAGAAGTTTCTGTGCATAGCGCCGGAATTATGCCGAAGTTTCTTCTGAAGTAATTTTTGTAGAAGACGTGGCGGAGAGGCAAGGCCTATCTGTCCCGACGTGGGAGCGGTCCGCTACGTGCTAGTTCACGCCCCGACGGACATAAATAAAGTTTCTCCATACCAACTCTATGGACTACAAAGGTTGAGTGTGTCTACTATGATAATTATCATCAGCCGCAGCCACTTTGAAGCGGCTGGTGTGACGTATATGAGGATTCGTCACGCATCCTTTCTACCAAATATGTTTATTCATGCACTGGGAAATGGGGAACTGCATGTTTTCAGCATCCTCACAAAAACAAATGCACCGATATCAGCACGCAGTGTGCATCAAACATCATGCACTTTTATATATATATATATATAGACTCAGTTTGTGCTACTGCACTATTCGTTTGCCCTGTGCATTCATGAAACTGTTCGACATTTTTAAAATCTTTTTGAACCTAGCTTTGCTGATCGTTGCGGCTGGCACGGTATGGTGCTTTTAACACAAGTTACTCCCAATTACTCACTTCCCGTCTCGCGTTCACTTCCGGTTTTCAGTTTCAGTTGCGTGCTTAAGGATGGCCTTGGGTACAAGTTCGGTCAAAAATGATAGTCGACGTCGCGTCATTACACATCTTTAGAGGAATAGGGGTTGGAGGGTTAAAAAAAAAAACATGTTCACCTTGTGCATCTGAGCACTCTGTTTTGAAAAACACAAAAGTTATAGGCTCCGCTGTATGTAAATTAGAACAGCGTGCAATCGATATGCCGCACTTTTTACTGCGACAGCTATTACATGGACGCTCCAGCCGCATTTCTGCCGTCACCGTCGGAGTTACCGTGATGTTCCGCACTAAGTCCAAATCGACAACGTCGCCCGGCGCGTCGTACGTTCTATTTTCTAGTGAAAGCGTGCGAGGGCTGCCGATGATCACTGCTCAAGCAGTAATACCTGGCGGTCGGCTTTCGTCGCGCGAAAGGCGCGTGGAGATAGCAGCAGGAGGGGCGTGGAGGTGGGGGGTTGCGTGGCTTCGGCATGAATTGCGTACTTTGACTGACCGGGCGCGGCCATCCGCGGTTGCGCACGCCGTATCCTTAGAGCGGATCAGCAGGTGGCTCATGCCTTTGTATATGCTGTGTTGTCATCCCAAACTTTGGGTTGAAGCCACAGACTGCGCGAAGTCCATTCACGCGCTGCAGCGGACGCGTTCTTAAAAGCAGCGAGCTGCCAGCCTCAGTTCATATAGCGTTCCACCTTGTTACTATTGCATTCATTACTATGCCCTTGCGGCGAAAAAGTGTCTTAACATTCACGATGATCTACTTTACGTAATATCGTAATCAAATCCACCCTGTCCTGTGAACTGTTCAAACACATCCGTTTCTCATCGCCTTATTGACTGGCAGTTGAGTCAGCATACAAAAGCGTGCATTACAAAAGCGCGAAAATATGTATCGCTCGGATTTGGCTGAACGGAACTCGTAGAGCTACTTTCATTGTCTTTTTTCTGTAGATCTGTTAGCCCATTCGCTACTATTTCTCCACCGTGTCATAAGCTATAAGATGATCGCGATGATGATGACGACAATAGCGAAAACGACGATGAAGATGGTTGTAATGAAACCTTAGTTGAAACTTGAACAGTGGTCAAGCTGATCGGTGCTGTCATTTGGGCGATTCTGTCGATATCCTCACTTCCATCAAATACTCCTTCGTAATTTAAAACAACGCAACCGCGCTTGTAACGCTGCATACGAGTTCCTGGTAACGAGGATATAATTAATGACGCATCATTGTAACGTTAAACATGCCATGGTGCACAACGAACGTCAGCAGTTCTGATACAGCAGCGCTCTGGCGGGGCGCACCGTTGAATTACGGCTTTTCTCCAAAGTAATGTTAACAAGGAGCCCGACCTGTAATAGCGCTCGTAAGCATCCTCCTCGCTGAAAGCGTGAATGCCTCCTCGCTATTTGTGTTATACGCCAACTACACGTCTCGTATGCCCAGATTGTTGTGCCCGCGATACTTCAAAATAGGAGATAAGTTTCCCCGGGGGGCGTAGACAGGCATTTTTTCGGGAGTTGGGGGAGGGGGGCAAGGGGTCAGCTATACTTTTTGCATGTTCGTGCGTATGTATATATGTATGTATGTATGTATGTATGTATGTATGTATGTATGTATGTATGTATGTATGTATGTATGTATGTATGTATGTATGTACGCATGTATGTATGTATGTATGTATGTATGTATGTATGTATGTATGTATGTATGTATGTATGTATGTATGTATGTATGTATGTACGCATGTATGTACGCATGTATGTACGCATGTATGTATGTATGTATGTATGTATGTATGTATGTATGTATGTATGTATGTATGTATGTATGTATGTATGTATGTATGTATGTATGTATGTGTGTGTGTGTGCATATATACAAGTGCAAAATAGAAAAATTTTGGTGGAGGGGGAGCAACTCAACCACCCTACCTTGACTACATACACGGCCACATACGGCGTTCCGGTAAGCATACGGCCGTTCACAGCTATAGGAAAGACTGCTATACAGTGCAACATCAAAGCGATCGGGCCAGCGCTAATACTGGACCGCCACTTAATGTGTGACCGCCTGTAGATGCGTGTGCCCTTGGAGTGTGGATGACATGTTCGTTTCGAAAGCTGCAGGCGCTGACGTTGCTATAGGCAAACAGATAGGGAGTTGGGGTAGTTGGTTAACTTTCATGGTGATGAAATATTGCTATAGGCGCTTATTGAGGTGACGGATGATGATCCACGGGCCATTGGCAGGTGTCGACACCATCGCTCGTGAATTTATTTCCATTTCGCCCTGTAAGGAGAGAAAAAAGAACGCGGGTAAAACTGACAGAACATTGCCACAGTATTTCGCTCAGTTCAAACCGATAGTAATGTTTTTTTAGCATAGTTCGCCCGAGTTGCGATTGTGACCAATATTCTGTAGCATCATACGTCGGTCTCCGAGTCTCAGTGAATACGAACTAGCCCAGTTAAATGCCTTACCGTGTTACGCATGTATTGCAGGCCGCATTTTTGTATTACAGTCGAACACACCTATAACGATACCGGTTTTACCAATATATTGGTTATAACAATGAGAAGCTGCTGCACCATCAACTTTTGTAGGTTTTCTACGGGGAAGTAACCCGCTTACAGCAATGCCTGCATGTCGCATTATCGGTTATAACAAAGAACTCTGGCTGTTGGATGTCCATGCCGAAGGTTAATGGAAAGCGAACTCCCTGAAAAGAAAGAAGAAAACAAGAAATTCAAGGTACTTAACTCCCACCCACAACCCTACGTCCCCCAGCGCGCCTTCGGATTTACGGTATGTTTCACCACATAGCGCTGTAGCATTGCGGCAAAGCTTATTTTCAAAATGCGCTACGGCGCGGGAGCGGTGGTGGTTTCTCTTAATGCACTTTCAGACATGCAGTTTGCGTAAAAAGTTGAGACTCGGAAGGGTTTCAGCGGCCAAAACTTCAGATGCTGTTATACATTTGCTCTATAAGGCTTGTGGTGGTCCCGCGAAAGCGTCCCAGTATTCAAGCATGTCAGAAAAATTGTGCTCATCACTGATGCCTGTTAGCATATCCCACCTGATGTTATAGTTGCCTCACAACAGTCTGCCGTCCTTCTCTTTTGCTTTGTTTCGAGCAACCCGTTTATAGCAATTATCGGTTATAACAATGGAATTTTTGTGGCAGTTGAATATTGTTTTAAGTGGGTTCGACTCTATATACAACTAATGAAACCGACCGTCAATTAAGCGATGGAAAGCATAGAGGACAGTATTGGTGGTTTCTGAACTGTAGTGTAATTATTCTCACTTAAATTGAAAGGAATTAAATCCGGCGAAAAATTACCCTTTCAGTCGGTGGGATCCGAACCCACAACCTTCGCATTGCGCGTTGGATGCTCAACTATTTGAGCTACGACGGAGGGCGCTCCCTGCAAAGCTAACTACGGGTTTCTCTCTTCTTTTTTTTTTATATAGAAATGATTGTAATCGTATTACGTCAAACGTGACGTTCCTGGTCAGGACACGTTATTATACTGCATCTCACTGCGACCATATGATTCTGCTCTCTTAAGAGTACCGGAACACGCGTTGACCTTCCATTAGGCCTAACTAGCCAAGCAACAACGATCATGATGATGATGATGATGGTGCGAGTCATTTTTCCTTTTACCATTTGCGAAGGGCCGAGCTCCAGGCGGTACTTGAGCAGCAGCTTTGCGATCGCCAGTTTCAGCTTCAGCATGGCCATGCTTTTGCCGGCGCAGTTTCGTGGTCCCACGCCGAAAGGCATATACGCCGCCTTTATCAGCTGAGCTTCGTTTTCGGGGGGCAAACCTGAAAGAGCATGCACCGAAACACTGAAGGCTCATTCACAGCTGCGGCTAGCACCGGTGGTGCGATTTGCGACTGCGACCAAAAAGCGACTCAAGGCAACCGAGGTTCATACTCGGACAAATGCAGCGCGACTTGCACGAAGACAAGAGACGCATAAAACACAGACAAGCAAATTGATTTTGTGATAAACCATCTGTAATATAGGTGCGCATCGGCGCTAGCATTTCGTCCCGCTTGTAGGCATGCGATTATTTTTTCCTACAGCATCCTTGCTTCCTGTTGTGTAGTGACTTGTGCAGCTGTCGCCATCTGTTGGTAGTAATAGCAGCTGCAGGGGCACTGGTGGCCACACTGCTAGCCAGAGGGCACCATGCAGCCAAGAGGCAGCGACCCCCCTGTTTCCACAGCGGGACACCCCACTTCAACACATGTCGCCAGCCGACTATGTTGTGCCGCTGCGCCGGCGTGGCCGCGTAATGAGTTATTAAATGTCGTTGTTGTTTCTAATCTTGTCCTTACTTCCGAAGACTCAACACTTCCTTTCTCCTCTTTTTTTCTTTCTCATCCGTGCTTTGGTTGATATAGTCAGGTATGGGGTAGAAAAACGCCTGTTGAACGGCAAGTTAACTCAGTTTTCAGTCGGCGTTAGTCTGTGTTTTACGTGTCTCCTGTCTTTCTCTAAGTCACGCTGCATTGTTAGGTGTTATTCGACATTCACACCTGTGTGCTACTTATACCCGTCGCCACACCGAATTCGCGTCTGCTCGCATTGGCATTGCTCCGTAATATAAAGCTGACGTCCTGTTCCGGTGCATCTTATTGGTTTGGAGGTCTGAGACTGTAATCGCGCGACTGAAAAGTCGAGCAGCGCGCGACTGAGCCAAAGCAGTCGCCTTGACCAAAGC
Source organism: Rhipicephalus appendiculatus (assembly GCA_030522465.1). Lineage (NCBI taxonomy): Eukaryota > Metazoa > Arthropoda > Arachnida > Ixodida > Ixodidae > Rhipicephalus > Rhipicephalus appendiculatus. The sequence continues at coordinate 13,020 of JALIZH010019243.1, forward strand.
GGTCATTTGCGAACAGTCGGTTTGCGACTAACTTGGTCGCGCGACCGGAGCTAGTCGCAGGTGTGAAGGCGCCTTTAAGCTTGTTGCCGAATTCTGCCGCACTCTGATTGGCTATACCGAAAACGACGCTTAACAAAACTTGAAATTCGGTGAGATGGTGCATAGCTTTTGGGAACATTAGAGCGTAAAACCAGACATTCACAAGAACGCGATACACGGGACGGGCGCTACCTTCATCTACAATTATCTGAGGCTTCGCCAGTAAATATATGCATAAAACACGCATGCGCAGAAAGTCAAATGCATTTTCACAAACACGCTTTCACTTCAGAAAAAAGTCTCAAGATACTCAATCTCTGCCCTCCATAGCTTCACCGACCTGTCACAGACACACATACCCCTCTTTTTCTGATATGATACTCTTCCAATAGTTATCGTGCCATCATATCCCTACATCTGCCAAGAATCTTTAACTCGTTCATTCTCGGTTCACATGCCACGCAACTTGCGCAATGCTCAGCCAAATTAGTACCCCCCGCTCTTCACTGCCCGTGAATGCTCCCCCCGACCGCTCATTAATACAACGAACCATCTGGCCTATATACGCCTTGCCGCAGGTTAACGGGATCTCATAGATAACTCGCGTACAACAGTCAACAGACTGTCTGCCGTGATTTTTCTGGTAACCACTTTTCTTCCCATCGCGAGAAACACCCGAGCACAACTAGGCGAGCTTCTACGGAGCGGAGAACACTAGTGGCACCTTATGGCAGTTCGCCACTTGCTTCACATGGTGCCCAACCTTATGTGCATACGGCACCACAGCCGGCTTGACTGAGTTCTTTTTTGGGATGCTTACGTTCCAGAACATAAACTGCTTGCTTTTTTTATCATCACACTTGGCCGCCAAGAAGAATAAGACAGGCCAACACACAGAAACGAACCTACCTGTTTTCCAGGGGAAAAAAAAGCAAAGAACAATGTGAATAAGTTATCATGGCAAGCAAACTGTGCAAAAGGCAGGTCGTCACTGTAAAAGCATTCCAATGAAAAGGATAATATATGAAGCGGCCTAACTGCAGGTTCGGGACAAGGATGTCTCATTGTATGTACACATCAATGTCATGTGGTTCTACAGACACAGCAAAGCATACGATAGGCTTTGGCCGTAATGAGACGCTCCATACATCTTCACACAAATAATGAACCACTTTTGTTCCGCTGTGGCGACGAATGCTTTCGAGTTTATGCAAAGAGATAGACCTAAGCCAGGCCGGAACTTATTATCGAACAGCTTGAATCGGCCTCGTAGGCGTGTGTACTGAAATCGTCAATAATTCTGTGCATTACGGCTGTATCTCAAGTCGGCTAAGGAAGATCGTGGTTAAATCAGTTCGCCAACAAAAACACTATTTTACCTGTCAGGGTTGAACTGCAGAGGGTCAGGCCAGAAGCGCGGGTCCCTCTGGATCTGGTATAGCGGCGCCATGAAGCACGTCCCGGCCTTGAACTGCGTGCCCTTGTACGCGAAGTCCTCCTTGGCTTGCCTCGTCACGAAGCTGCACATTGTGTAGGCACGACTTTGTGAAGTTTAGAAGAGTATAAGTTTGGGCCAGCTGGTGATGCATACTTGGTGAGATGAAGCGCAGCAAACTTCGTAAAGGTATGGATTTCACCGGCACTCTAATGCGCAGAAAGTGTGCGACGCACTCCAGGAGCAGAGAAGCAAGCACTTGGTATCGCGTTGCCCTTTTGCCTCGATCAAAGAAGTAAAGGGATGCAAAGAAATCACCGCCCAATAACTCCGTACAGATGGTTCGCCAGCGAAGCTGAAACGTGCGTCCCCGAGCGTTTGTCAATGGGTTAATCCCAGCGGTTTCTTTCTCAAACATTAAGGCGAAAGCCTTAAATGCGAAAGCCTTAAACGCGAAAGCCTTAAACGCGAAAATTGACCGTCTACGTCCCTCCTCGTCGGCGTCAACGCGAGTGATGCAACAAATAAGCCTCACGTGAGGACGTCACTAAGGCGTCACATCACATGACGTCACAGATTGCGTCATCACGTGACATCTAGCTCGGCCAAAGGTGCGCAGAACACGGAGGCAGTGCAAAACCAGTTAAAAGAAGATGGCTCTCGCCTTCGACTCGTCCTACACGCGCTGCACAAAGCGCCGAGAACGCCGCCTGTCGCCAAGGCTCGGCAGCGTAAGCGGGCTCGGGCGAGCAGTGTTCCCATGAGCGTCTAGGCGAGTTGCGCTCTCCATCGCAGTTGAACGCTTCTGTCAGCTATCAGCGATGTCATGAAGCAACTGCTGTGTAGTTCCCTGCTCCAACACGTACACAAAAGCTTGCCAAGAACACACTACTACCAAGTTTCTGCTACTGCTTCACGAGCAACGGAGACGGTGGATTGCGCCGTTCGACGGAAAAAGTGAACAATCACGCTTTGTTTACGGCAGTGTTAGAATGATTACCGTGTTCTTATTTCTTCATTTATGCCACTACGCCTTCAGTGAACGCTACCACGTTTAAGTTGGTCACCTGGTCCAAATTCTGACAGTGAAAATGGACATGCGGTTGTTGTTACTGATAATACGCGATGCCTCTCTTTGAAAAAAAAAATGAATGATGCGAAGCCAGACAATGTGGATTAAAGCAACAACGAAGTCATTGCGCTTAGAAGCTTTCAAGATAGGACTACGTGGTTAACAGCAGGAGACGGCACCTTCAGAAAAGCCACACATGTGCTGCACGGAATCGGCTGCATGCCCTACCTATCGATGGCACTGGCATGCGATCTTTGGTGCAGAATGTTAAATGTGCGCTTGCCTCAGCTATCTGCATATTAAATGCGAAGCATTTCTTTGCGTACTGTAAGCACTTTAGCGTTTCTATCTACGTATCTATTTATCTATCTATCTATCTAGCCGCCTACGTCTGGGTGCTCTCGTGATAGCCTCCTTACCTTGGGGTAGACCAAAATTTGTAAGGGAGGGTAAGAGGTATTGACGAATATGTCTGGCTGGCCGTGACATGAATAACGTGAAAATCCTGTCGGGTACGTCGTCAAACTCATTTCTCCAGACACGTGCGGCTCATACCCGTATACCACTGGCCGCGGAATGCGGGTATGCGCCACAGGACTTTGACAATTTATATCTCCCCAGGAACGGCGAGTTAAGAGAAATTGACATCGGTGGCGTTGACACTGGTAGTTTAAAGGCGACAGCGTTAAGAAAAACGGACATCAACGGCGTTGACGCGAGGAATACAAAGAATAAAAATCAGAGTGCCAGCAGGGAATCGAACCCAAGCATTTTGCGTGGCAATCAAGCATTCTACCACAGAGCCACGTCAGGTCTCGAAACTGCTATGGAAGAATACCCTATGCAGGCGTAATATTGGTGAAATGTATATTGTGGTTTCAGTGCTGGCTATCTAATTTTGTAAACATTACATACGTACTCCTATGACAAAGGAGTCATGTCGGGTTAACGTCAGTTGTATACTTAAGCGCCATCCACTGTAGTTGGTTTACGTAGCACTATCCAGGCCTACCATCTTTGCAAGCACAAGCTCTACATATCAGCTTATGGCTTCTTGTGTTGACAATACCCATGTTTCTGTTGGCATCGTTACACAACTGTAAACAACTGGTTATATGAAACATATGCGACTATTCAACATGTCTGTGCGTGCAACATTTGTACATATCTTTAGCACCATTTCATAACGTTTCACTCAAGAAAAAAAACTTACATCCCAGTCACCTTACTTCCGGATGCTTCGCATAACATCGATTCCCGCGGTTCTTGGGATCTGCCTAATTTTTTGCTGTACAACCTGGCACCTGTGAGCATTGAAGGCCTCTGACAAGACAGTCAACTTCGTTTTGAATGCCTCTTTGACATCAGTTCATGGTATTGGGAAACGCCCGAACTTTAAGCCCTGATGGCTGCCACTAAGGCACATTCATTTTACACAAGCTGTATAATGCATAGGGTTGTTTCCGAAACCTTCAAGTTCCGTTTTTATTCTTGCTAGTGGTGCTAGCTACTGCGTATTTTTCTTTTTATTCTGCGTGCAACTGGTGAATATATGTTCATGCTGCTTCGTTGTAGTTTTGTGTCTCCTTTAAGAATGATTGCGATGACGCGCGTGCTTTACAAGCAATATTTATGACCACTCTTCGCATTTGCTTTGAAACTGTGAATATTGAAAGTATGTACTCTTTTAACTAACTGCTTTGCTTCTTCCACTTTTCTGTGACCTTATGGACCGTTTAGGGAGGATGGCTGTTACCCTTCGTAAACGTTCTTGGTAGGCTTGGAAGCTTGCCAAGATACACAATGATCTGCAGCCTGCATTTACTGAATTGCGAAAGACCAAATGGTCCAATAAACGCAACTGACGTAATTATTATTTTTTTCAATTTTATAGTGTTAGTTTCGTAGTTTTACAAACGCTGGCATCATTTCACTGAACACACCTGTACAAACCATTCGTTGGTGTACACAGAGCTCCCTCAAAATTTACTATAAAAAAACTCAGGACATGTATACGAAGCTACTGTGCCCATAAGGAAACAATGGTTCACGCGTCAACAATTGAAGCTATTAGCGGTTGGGGCGTTATAAAGAAAGCGGTATATTTACGAAGGGCTTGTTGGTGCTGGCCTGTGGCAAACACTTGGCGCATATGGTGACAATATCGTGCCATACAGCTGTGAAATGGGGCACATGTCGACTATTATAAAGTTCGGTTCCTTTTGAGCACACTGTCACCGTAGAAGTAATTATTCGGGACTCGCCCTAGCGGCAAATTGCACGCGCGCACTTCGCTAATGCTCACAGTGAAAGCAGGCATCTCCGGCACGATTCCCTCCTGCGGTTCCGACGGCCGCTGCCACGCGGCTTTGGGTGGCGCACCTATAGGCGCTGCGCACCGTTTAGGCGGATGCATAGGGGACCCTGCGAGTTTTAACTGCGGAGCTGTCGAACGGACCTCCCAGTGGTCGTCTCACTTTGGGGTCACGGAGATGCCACGTTTGACGCACGTAAGCCGAGTAGGCTGCGTGTATGGAACGCCTGCGCTTGCTTGCCCGTGAACGCTAGCGTCGCCGAAGGGCGAATTCGTCTGTTCTAGCCAGTGAAACGCCAGCGTCGGGAGTCAGACACAGATCTACGGAAAAGAGAAGAGGAGGCGAAAAGCCCGCGCTGAGAGTTAAACACAGCGAGGTCGGAGCAGCAAGCAGTAGGAAAACAACAGAAATGCGACAATACGACAGAAAATAGATAATCGCCAAAAATAATTCGGCAGATCCCGCGTACCATAGGAATCGATGTTAATTATGCGAAGCATGCGGAGGGAAGGTGACTGCGCTGCAATTTATTTATTGAGCGAGACGCCACGAAATGATATTTACAATATTGTAGGCACAGATATATGTCGAACAATCGCATATGTTTTATATAACCAGTTGTTTACAGTTGCGTAACGATGCCAACAGCAAAATGGGTATTACCCCAGTAGCATTAACCTTATATATAGCGCTTGTGCTTGCGAGGATGGCAGCCCTGGATAGTGCTACGTAGATCAACTTCAGGTGGATGGTACTTAATTACTACTGACGTTAACCCGACTTGACGGCTGTGTCACAGGAGTACATATGTAATGTTTACAAAATTAGATAGCCAGCAGTGCAACCACAATTGACGTTTTTCCAACATTACGCCTGCATATAGGGTCTTTTTCCAAAGCAGTTCCGAGACCTGACGTGGCTCTGTGGTAGAATACTTGATAGCCATGCAGAATGCTAGAGTTCGATTGCTGCTGGGACCCTGATATTTATTCTTTGCATTCGTCGGGTCAACGATGCCGATGTCAGATTTTCTTAAAGCTCTCGCATTTAAATTACGCAGTGTATGTCCTCGCCGTTCCTGGGTAGATATAAATTATCGATCTCCTGTGGCGCCTACCCGCATACCACGGCCCGTGGTGTACGGGTATGTGCCACACGTGTCTGGAGGAAAGGGTTTGACGACGTACGCGACGGGATTTTCACATTGTTTATGTCATGACCGGGCAGTCATATTCGTCAAACCCTCTTACGCTCCCATACTTATTTTGGCCTACCCCAAGTTAAGGAGGCGATCACGAGAGCACCCAGACGTAGTAGATAGATAGATAGATAGATAGATAGATAGATAGATAGATAGATAGATAGATAGATAGATAGATAGATAGATAGATAGATAGATAGATAGATAGATAGATAGATAGATAGATAGATAGATAGATAGATAGATAGATAGATAGATAGATAGATAGATAGATAGATAGATAGATAGATAGATAGATAGATAGATAGATAGATAGATAGATAGATAGATAGATAGATAGATAGATAGATAGATAGATAGAAAGAAAGAAACGCTCAAAGTACCTGCAGTCCGCTAAGAAATGCTTCGCATTTAAAAAACCAGATAATCACAATAAAGAACAGAAAAAAGGAGGAAAGAGCAGATAAGCACAAGAGAAACACAAGGGAATCAATACTCAGCAGTTCGCACAGCTTTCGCTAGGAATGGAACTAGATTTTTTTTTTTTTTGTTACGTCTATTTATAAACCTTGATTCATTTTGTTTTGTCGCGTAGTGGAGACTGGCTCATACCAACGAGGGGGGATTGGCCATACTGTCAGTCGTCAGTGATAAATGTCACAAGGGCTGTGTTGCATAAAAAAAGAGTGAAGAATGAAACGCCAAGTAAATGAAAAGGAAAGGAAGTTAAAGAATTAAAAAACTCTAGGAAAAGTATTGAAAAGGAACAGAAAATTTGGTGTTTGCCTCCCGTGTGTTCCCTTCTTCACTTTTAGTGGACCACTGGTGAGTAGTGGAGCTTGCCCAATTTTTTTTTGCGGCACATACGCACTAGGAGTTTTCGCATAGATATGACGGACGAACTTTGCTTTCGCCCAGCCATACACAACTTAGCGATAGAGAGAGATAGCTCATTTCTGTCCTGTGGAGGCTAGGACGAATGTTCGCGGAAGGGTCAAAGACAAGCTTACGTGAGACCCGGAGGGTAAAGTCGTACTGCCTCCTTGATTACTTGCTCGAGGTAGTCCAGCCTTTTCATGACAGTCTCGAATTCCAGTTTTCCCTGCACGAGAAGCAACATGAAAAAAAAAAAATCACCGCCCAAGCACTCCGTACAAATGGTTAACCAGCGAAGCTGAAATGTGCGGCCCCGGTGTTTAGCAGTGGGTTCAACCCGACGCTGCACTGAAGCCTTCCACAATTATCGTTACCAGGTTGTGGTCGAACCACAGGTGGTCACAGACGTCGCAGCCGAAGCCAAAGTGCCGATGGAGAAACTCTCGCCGAAAGCGGGCGTTCGCCCCGGCGAACGCGCTCCCGAAATCACGTCGGCGCTGTTCTGCGCGCAACGCCGTTTCTTCGGCGCGCCGTGGCTGCAAGCGTTTGACCTTGCAAGCGTCGTACCCAAGCTCGCGCGCCAATGGCGCGCGAGCTTTGGTACGACGCTCAGAACGACGTAACTGATAGCACCGCCAATGGAGACCGCTCGTGACACAGATGCCGAGCGGTTTTTCGTTTCTCCTAGCCATATGCAGCTTTCGCTGTAAAAATCAAGAGCCATTTCCCTATCGGGAAAAAGGGGGAAGACATACCTACTACTTTCCTTTCTTTCTTTCTTTCTTTCTTTCTTTCTTTCTTTCTTTCTTTCTTTCTTTCTTTCTTTCTTTCTTTCTTTCTTTCTTTCTTTCTTTCTTTCTTTCTTTCTTTCTTTCTTTCTTTCTTTCTTTCTTTCTTTCTTCGCTGTGTGTGATTTCAAAAGAAAGGCCAATTTTTCAGAGAGACAAAAATAATTGTGAGGGGTTTGAAGAGGTATAAATACCGTGAAAGGGGATGTTATCGAGTGAAGAGTTGCGATATGTACCGAATGATGTGGCGGCGCCTGCATCGAAGTGCTTGGCAGCGCAACAATTCAGTTTCTACCGGCAACAACGACGGCCATGCGTTCCTATCGAGATCAGAACCGTAATAGTGCGGAAGCAACACAAGGGACAAGAAGGGACGCACACAAGAAAAGAGAACTTGCTGCCGGCAGGCGGCAAGCTCTCTTTTCGTCCACTCTACTTTCTTCGCATTTGTATCGCAATTACTTCAATATACTTCAAAAAACAGTTAAATTAACGTCCCCTATACCTTCCGTGGCTTCATTATCTGCTGGTTTTCAATAAGATTGTGTCAATCAAAGAGACGAGCCCTGAAAATTCCTTTCCTTCATTAAGCTGAAAGAAGGAGCATAAGAAAAGAGCGTCTTGTCAGATAGAGGGGAACAGAAAAGCTGGACCCACAACATATTTAAGCTCGACAGCACGTATTTCAAGATATCCCCTCATTTATTTAATACTTGAAAACCAGTCAGAAAATATGTCTGCTTCCAAGGCATACGTGCGAGCCCGGGTCGAACCTTCGAGATTTACTTGGGGGGCGAAAAAATATCATGGCGACTTCTATACCGCTAGCACCCATTTGACAATGGAAAGATGAGTCTTGTGACGTACCAGCTTAGGCGTCTCCTGTTTTTTCATCTTCCCTCAAACAAAGCAGACCGTTCTTTTTTTTTTTCCTTAATTTTAGCAAGTTGCCTACATCATGAAATGGTTTTTCATATGGTGTCAAACTAAGTGGCTGCTATCAGGGTGAATTAGTCAAGCTTCTGTTTTCCCTTGACCTGCGAAAGTTGTTCCGGGGTTGGTATATGATGCGGTAACCAAAAAAGTACAAATAGTCTACGAACTCTTCTGTGACCTACTCAGAAGGCAGGAAGCGGTGCATACAAAGAAAAACAGAACAGAACATAATGCAAGCCACTTCAAGCAGCACATGTTAAAGAACCTCATTAAATTTGAGAATCTAATGTTCCAAAACAGCTCGATAGTTTATGTGGAACACCTTAAAACAAAACTCGGGATTGAATAGGACCACTCTTAGACGTGAAATATTTTATCGGAGTCGTGCGCCATCTTTCTACGTCCCCTTGCTACGAATCGTAGCAAGCAGTATATTTTTCTCCCTGTGAATTTCCATTCTGTCATATCTCAGCTACCTTTCCAACTAATAATAATATCTGGGATTTTACGTCTCCAAACCGCGATATGATTATGAGAGACGCCGTAGTGAAGGACTCCGGAAATTTCGACCATCTGGTGTTCTTTAACGTGCACCGACATCGCCCAGTACACGGGCCTCTACCATTTCGCCTCCATCGAAATGGGACCGCCGCGGCCGGGATCGAATCGGCCACCTTCGGGTCTGCAGCCGAGCACCATAACCACTGCTCCACCGTGGCGGGCACCTTTTCAACTGTACACGCGATACAAAGATTGGACAGTTGACACATGTCACCGTACACAAGGGACTCCTCTTTGAGTCTCGTTCAACTGTTCGCGCAGCAGCACATTTCAGATGAAGGGGTTGTAATATCGCTTGAGTAACGTTGGCGTCACCTATGCAATGTAATTTAGCATCGCCTCTCAATTTTCTCGAGATGCAGAGGCTGCTTGCTTTATTGCTGCTGCTTCGTTTTTGAGAAACGGTGCGCCAGCAAATCGCCACATGGAGATGTAAACCTCGTCAAACTGCAACACTCACACGGAAAGGCGTAGGAAGAGAAGGAAAGCAACGCTATAGAGGCTGGTATAGGCTTCCAATGCCCAACGCCACCTAGAGCCCTGTCATATAATGTCGTGTACATTGTGTAGTCGGGAAGAGGGCAGCGAAGCAGAAAGAGGGAATTAAAGAAATTAAGAGCGAAAACCCGGGATGGGTGCACCAACTGAGTGGAATAAACTTAATAAGGAAGCTATTTCCTAACCATGCCCATAAACATTATTGCTGCACACCTCCAGTTGTGGTATATCTTGAATGTGGTGCTAAGTTTATTAGGCGCTCTTGTTACTGATTCCTCTGAATCACTGTTTTTCTTTGCTGGTGAGTATACTTCCCTGCATATTTTTAGTGCTTGCCACTTCTAAAACCCAATAATTATACATCCACTCTGCTAAAAACATCAGTTATAGTTGTAGTTTTAAATGAATAGAACAAAATGAATTACCTGATCAGAAATGGTATCGATGACTTCTCGGCGCACCTTTTCTTGGACGTCCGGGTACTTGGCCAGGACAAAGGTCAGATAACTGAGCGCCGACGCTATGGTTTCGTTCCTGCGGTGGGCCACACTAAGTTGCAGATTATTTTTAACAATAATAATAACAATAATTATCATTCCTTGCAATAAAAATGTTCTTTGTATTTGCACCTATGTCCAACATTGCATTGTCCCATTACCTTAATCTTTCGTTAGTTTTTTTTAGTTTATCAATGCTAAGGATGCAGACATATTAAAGAAAAACAAGTTGCTTAGAAACGAACTAAACATGGAACTTAAATCGTGCAGGAAATCCTCTTTCCAAGCTGATGGAGTTTGATAGCTACTCTAGTAAAGGCGAAATGTTGTGGTCAAGATTAAATACTGTGTTAAATAGAAGCAAATCATTTCTGCGTGTTGAAAAACAACTCAGTGGCAAAGAAATACAGGGCAGTGGTTTGGCAAACACTTTTAATGGTCATTTTTTTAGCTATTGTAACACTTGTGCATCTGTTGATATCTCGAAATTCATGCCGGATAAGAGTCAATTTTTCCTTTTCCTTCATTCATTTACGAATCCTGAGGTACAGTCAATTTTTCTTGCATTAAAAAATAGCTAAATATGCGCTGTTGAGGGCGTGCAGGTTCGTATTCACGTATGCGCTCGATATTTTTTGTCATTATTTCACCAATACGTTAGATGTGTCTTTGGCCGGAGCTGTCTTTCCCAGGGAGATTTAGATTGCAGGAGTTTGAGCGCTTTTGAAGAAAGGTGACGCACACGATGTAACAAATTAGACCCATTTCCATATTACCCGTATTTCCCAAAGAGCTGGCGAAAATAATATGTAAACTTTTCTATAAGCATAATGCTATTTCTAGAGCCAAATTTAGCTTTAGGAAACGCATTTAAACGTAATTAGCATTATTTAAACACAAGGAATTCGTTCTATCATATGTCGAAAACAAGATTATCCTGTTTGCGGCCTTTTCATAGATCTAACTAAAGCATTTGATTGCATCCAGCATTCCATATTACTTGAAAAACATTAAACTTTGTGGGAGCCACGCCCATTGCCCGCTAGCTATCAAGGTGACATGTGCTGAGCACTGGCGATGCGCGTTGCCCACTTGCTTGCCTCAAAAGGAGCTGCTGAAGCGCTGCCGAGGGGAGTCGTCTAGGGACGCGCAGCAAGTGAGGTCAGCAAAGTGCGCGAGTGTGTTGTATGTGCCCCGTCGCGGAGTGGGCTAGTGCGCGATTGTCGGGTCCCCACAAGTTTGTAGTTTTCCGTATGATCTCTAACGTACCAAATCTTTTTTCTTGTTCAATATTGAACCGACGGCTTCGTTGATTTTCGGGGCAGACGGCAGGAACCACTTCAACTTATCGTATTCATGAGAACTGTAAATTTTCTGAAATATTATCTAGATCATCGCTACTAGTTCGTTCAAATTGAAAATTGCCGGCCGGTCAAATTTAAAACACATCAGTACAAGCGTGCCTCAAGGCAGTATGTTGGCCCATTTCTTTTTTTACAGTGTGTATAATAACCAAGTAAATACTTATAGAGGTTCGAAATTATGTATTTCGAACCTCTATCAATATTTACTTGATTGTTATGTACGCTGACAATGCTACTGTATATTTTCGTTACCTGAACCTGGTAGCCTTCAGAATAATACTAACGCTGCTCTAAATATTCTCCAAGGTTGGTACACGGAAAACATCCTACACATTAATGCAGACAAGGCAGAATCCGTGATTTTCAGGCTGAAATTTAACCAAATGAAATGTACTATCATCGCAAGGTCTGGTGCTAGCGCCAAGTAACATTAAAGAAAGTTAGACGGCAGGAAGGAAACGCACTAGCAACTAAACTTTATTTTACTTTGATTGCAAATATGAAGCAATGAAAAGCACCACGCGGTACTGTCAAAACCACAAAAACTGATAACACAATCTGGCACCAGACCAGTCGTCCACACTAATGTGGCGGTTTTCGTGGGCCATGTCTTCGCCGGTGCAGCATCAAGTCGCGTCAACCGGGTCTCAGGATCAAGAAACATATTTTTTTACGCTATTGCAGCTATCTATTTGTACAGCCTTAATGTTTCAACATTCTATTGTGACTTCCCGTACAAAAAAGATGCCTTTTATGAATATGTATTGCCTAAAACAGTTGAATTTCAATTTAACAAAGTTTGAATGTAACGAAGTAAATTGCTGATTTTATTGACTTCACTATATCGAGGTTTACCTATTGTAGTAGTAGTAGTAGTAGTAGTAGTAGTAGTAGTAGTAGTAGTATAGCAATAGTGGTGGTAGTGGTGGTGGTGGCAGGTATAATGGTGTATTGCAAGGTGTGTGGATGCCACCCCATGTTCACTGAAGCAAAGTTTATACGCAGAGCAAACGAAAAGACGGAGAGAGAAGTAATCGAGTCGTATTACGTAAGGCAAAGGGACGATGCCTGCGTAAGCACGGCTTCACTATCACTTCAAGATAAAGAGATTAGTTTTCTCAGCAGCACGTTGCGGTTCTTTGGTTATTAGGAAAAACTGTGACACACGCACACATGAGCATGTGGTTTGTGTGTGCTGTAAAATCTTCTTTCTACTGTGGAATAAAATTAGTTGGAAGTTGGCGCCCGTCCTGATCTTTTGTGTTATGTGTCCTCGTTCAATTTGCTCCAAAAAGTTTCCTCGGCTATGAACGAGTACCGACTAGATCAAACCAGGATTCTGCTAAATTACTGCAGAGCTCAGCTGAATGAAGACACCATTGCCTTCATAACAGCAGACATAGCCAAGGTAAACCAATGACATTGGCCAACTTAAGTCAATATTGTTCAGTGTTGGTGACGCGCGAGTAAATACGGTACTACCCAACGGTACTACCTAGCTAAGGAAGGCCACAACACGAGACAAGTAGAATCTGGGTACAAATTATTGTCGACGTTATCGCGAACATCGTGAACATCATCGAGCCTTGCTATAGGAGGTGACTAGAAAAGACCCAGGAGGACGAAATCACGTATGCATGGTATAACTGTTATTAATCGCACTCCAACGAAGACAAACGAGAAAGGAACACAAGACGTATGGAGTTCATATGTTCATATGAACACGTATGCAGTTCATATGTTCGTTTTGAGTCGTGTTGCATGAAAAGTCCACTGAGGCATGATGTATACATGTATATGTGAGGACTGCGAGTCATGTGAACTGCACCACTGCACTGTGCGTGCGTGCCCCTCTTACCCTGCAATGAATAGCGTAAGCTCACAGTCGGTTACTTCCAAGGTTGTCAGTGGCCTGGTTTTCACTCGTCCTGGTGGTGAGAAAATATAATGAAAAAAGAAAGGTCATAGTTCCGCCGCAAGGGCAAAGCAATGAATGCGATAGCAACAAATTGGAATGTCACACGAAGAACGGCAAGCAGGTCGAAACGTGCAGCGCGCTGCTCAAGCACAAAGACGCACAAAAAGAACCCACACAGGACGAGACCGAACTAACAACGTCCACAGCTCGACACTTAACGCGCTGCTCAAATACATAAGACGCGCGAAACGTACGCACAGGACGAGCGTGAACTAACAAGTGTCACAGTTGTTACTTCACTGTCTTTCAACAGCGCGCTCTTTTCGCAAACGGGGCCTCTGTAGCGAGCGAAGTGACCTTCCCGCGCACTATAACGCCAACGCAATCTTACCAGTGAAAGCACAAGATGTACAAACTGGCCCCATCACGAGATGGGGCCGGTTTGTACGTCTACGGGGCGAAATCGCGCGTGCGATCCCACCCCGTAGGGCAAAGTACACGTTATACGAGCGCACGCATCGCAACGAGCGGGACGCCGATGTCTAAAGCTATCTAAAGCGCACAATTTGTGCAATCTCGCTGGTAATGCAGAGGTGTACATATATAGCTCGCCGTAAGTACGCCCCCCTCTGCGGAGCGAGCGCGCGCCCGTTCGATTGCGCGCGTCGGAAATATTTTTCTGAAGTATTTTTCGCTGTGGCTTATATATATATATATATATATATATATATATATATATATATATATATATATATATATATATATATATATATATATATATATATATATATATATATATATATATACACGGGACATGACGGCAATGGCAACGTCGACGCCGACGGCAAGAAGCAGGCGAGATTGTCCATATATCTTCTGTCGCAATAAAAGCAAAACGGCTGACAAAAAAAATTAAAGATAGTCCAGAACGACTCTGAAACCCGAAACGAAAAGACCACTCTGCCCAGTGACGTGGAGCACAGGTAGATACTAGAAGAACTAGGTAACAACGCATGGAACGCGACAGGCTGAGACAGACGACGGTCTAAGTCTGTTTGCGAAGCTCAATATAAGTCTAAGTAGACCTAAAAAGTCCGAGTATTGAGGTGGTTACTGTTTGTGCAAAGGACTAGCATACGTTCGGGAAATGAAACAGAAATATAGAAAAAAAAACAAATAAACACGTGTGACAGATTCAGTCACTGAGTTTTTCAACATTTCTGACGACGACGTGAAAGGCACAGCAGAACGTTACCTTCGCGAATTCAGAGCAGTGTGGAAGCGATGATATACTTTCACACACATTTTTCGAGAACTGATAGCGTACAAATTACACTAGAAAATCTCACAAGTTCCCGTATGCTTTCACTTAAGACGACTAGAAGGCGAATCCTTCCTCTTTTTCTTCTCAGTTGATGTATTCAACCTGGCCCGCCATCGTTCGAAAGCTTTCCGCATCTAATGAGCTTTTGCACTTCCTCAGCGACTAGAGGCATCTCACTGGTTTTGCATTGCCTCCGTGATCAGACCACTTTGTACCAAGCTAGGATGTCATGGGATCTAGGATGTGACGTTGTGACGTCAGTGTGACGTCATAAGGACGTCACAAATCTTGCCTATCCGAGACCTCACTGTGACGCCTACGGTCAAATGTCGCATTTAATTTGATTTGATCTGATTTATTGATTTCCATTTACACACATGTACAACCAAGTGGTAAATAGAGGTGGATGAGGGAAAAAAAGCCGCACAAACGCGGCTTGAGCGGAACCTCACCGTTTTAGTGCAGTATGGCTACATATGACAATGCACATAGTACGCTTTGTACAATAGAGTGACTATAAAGTATGACAGTTATACAATGAACACCGAAAAAAAAAAAGAATTGCACAAAGGATTACGCTACTCAGATAAAGTGGGAACAAAATAGATATAAACTTCATAACATGCAAGAAAACTAAGAAAAAACAGTGCACACATTAATAACTTCCAGAAAACATTCTAGAGAGGGGAACGCATTTACGTTTTAAATTCTGACAATGTTTAGTTCTGTAAATTATAGCCTGCTCTATTGTATGAGTTAAGGGAGATGATTACATAGCATTTATTAAGCATAGTTTGAAGTGCATGCGGAACGTTCGATACTTCTGGTGTACGAGTGCTATAACGGTATAAGTTGACCGATAGATTGACAAGGTCGGCCAATAAGGTATTTTGACATTTAGCACTAAAATAATATTTGCGTAGGAGTCTATTTTTATAGATGTTATGGACTTTAGTTATCTTGCATTTCTCTCACAGTTCTTCGGTATGAGCCACATACGGCACATAAGCGACGACACGTATTATTTTCTTCTGCCCACGAAGTAATTTATTTCAGTTAAACTGAGTCGCGCCCATAATTAATGTGAGACACAAATAAAGCATTATAAATTAATAATTTTATAGAGGCAAGTAAAGTTTACCTGTTGCGACTTAAAACATCTGTTATGCGGCTAAGTTTTTGGAGTACCGAACATAGATTGTCGTCCCATGGCATACTATTTGTTAAATGTACCGCCAGCACCTTTACAGTTCGCACAAGTTCTATATTTGTAGATCTATGCACTAGTGTTTGATATGAAGAAAGACTTACGCCGACCCTGGTTAAGATATGAATTGTCAACCTCCTGTAGCGCATACCCCTATACCGCGGCCCGTGGTGTACGGGTATGTGCCACACGTGTCTGGGGGGAAAGAATTTGACGACCTACTCGAGGGGATTTTCACGTTCTACATGTCATGACTAGACAGTCATATTCGTCAAACCCTCTTAGCTCCTATACCAGTTTTGGTCGACGCCAAGTTAAGGAGGCGATAACGAGAGCACCGAGACGTAGGCAGACAGACAGACAGACAGACAGACAGACAGACAGACAGACAGACAGACAGACAGACAGACAGACAGACAGACAGACAGATAGATAGATAGATAGATAGATAGATAGATAGATAGATAGATAGATAGATAGATAGATAGATAGATAGATAGATAGATAGATAGATAGATAGATAGATAGATAGATTGAAACGCTCAAAGTGGCTTAGGTTCACTAAGAAGTGCTTCGCATACGAAAACAACCAGTCATTGAGCATCGCAATACTACTACTTTCGACTAATACTGCTCCTTACGCTACGAACATCCTGACTTACTCAAGACGAGTGCACAATATAGAGTGGCGAAATGAGCACAAGTTATAGGATGATGATTGAATGTCCTTGCTCTGGCCATCACATAGACGTATTCTCGTGTGCGAAGTCTATAGACTAGCACGTTTGTTCAAATGAACGCGCGATACGCTACTGCGGCGTGCCTCTTGATCATATCTTGCTCCTGTCCAAGCCACCATCGACACATCCGTGCAACGGGCCTCTGATCTGGCCGAGCAGATGACCTTGTCCGTTCCATACACGTACATTTTCGCCGCTCAGTCTTAGACCTCATGTGCGAACCAAATTTGTTTGTGTACCTTTGACGCTATCTTCCACTATGCCTAAAAGCAAGTATTAGGGAGAGATAATTCTTACGGTTTCACTTGCAAAAAGCACGATATGATTATGAGAGACGCCGTAGTGGAGGGCTCCGGAAATTTCAACCACCTGGAGTTCTGTGCACCTAAATATAAGTACGCGGGCCTCTAGCATTTAGCCTCCATCGATATGTGACCGCCGGGATTGGAGTGGTGTCTTTCGGGTCAGAAGCTGAGCTATGTAATCAGTGTACAAGCCTTAAATATAGAAAGAAAAAAAAAACGCAACTGAATATTAAGTTTGCCGAAACCACGGCCAGTCGGCAATATCGTCCGCTTGTAAACATGACGCTTAAATAATTAAGTCACTTTTCTGTCGTATTTAATCCAGCTCCTAATTGTTTCTTCGACACAGATATACAGTCTAGATTACATGCCCCCCTACAAGCCCTTAGAGATATAACGAACTCACCGTTTTCCTGCTTGGCAGCTCTTTTTAGCGTTTCGTTCTCAGCATACTCCGTATCGAGAAGATGCTGCAGAATATCATATCTTCGATACTGCACGGTAGATATAAGAAACATTAAGCATGGTGCCATATCGAAAATCTGCTCTTTAAATCCCCTCTTGACGATACGCGTAGGAGCAAGGTACGGGCACGGGAAATACAGACAGCCTTCTGCGCTCTGTACCCTTATTAGGATATTTCTCGTTATGATGAAAAAAAAAGAACGCGCTTTGCAGTAAGTCGCGCTAGGCTGGGTCACAGCAGAGCTGCTGCGCACCTAGCCGGCCCTGGCTTGGCTAGGCTTTTTACCATCTCACCTGTCTCTTTCCCACACCTTGCTCTCATCGTTTTTCATTACGGGTTCATTTCTGCGGGGGGAGTAATATGTAGCGCCACCATCATCATCATTTTGACTAGCCACCGCGCCGCGCCTCTCGTGCAGCTCATACTGAGCTCGAGCCGCGAGACAGTTAGAACGGGTTCACGTGCCTGGCGGACTGGACGCCGGCAGTTGCCGCCGCTCCGTTTGGCCTTCGCTCAATAAAGTGGCGAGACAGCGGCACGGCCACGTTGGCCGCCTTCACATCGACGTCTCTCGTCTCTGTCTATCGCTACACTATACTATTCTTGGCTATGCTTGCTCTCGTTTTTCATATTTTTTTAGTCTGCGTCTTTCTATCTCTTTCTCTCTACGTCTATTTGTTTCTCCATCTTTCTATCTTTTCCTATCCTTCTTCCCTTTCTTTCTCTCTTTTTTCGCTTTCTCTTTCCGGGTCTTTCTTTATCTCTCTCTGTCTCTCTTTGTAGTCATTCTCTCGCCTTCTATCTTTTTCCCTCCTCGACTGTAACAGGTCTGCTGTAGAGCTTCCAGAGCGCATATGCACCACAGAGATCCAACAACCAACAACACTGGTCCCCTAAAAATATTAACCATTGAACACACGGGCGGCGAACATCGATGAGGAGTCACACCTTTCGGCTTCCCTTGTTAACTATCTCAGGGAACGAACGGCGGTTAAGGATATCATAGCTTAAATCAAGAAGAAGTAATGGACACGGGCTGGGCACGTAGCGCGTAGGCAGGGTAACCGCTAGTCATTAAGGGTAACTGACTGGATTCCAAGAGAAGGCAAGCGCGTCAGGGGGAGACATAAAATTAGGTGGGCAGATGAGATTAATTAAGAAGTTTCAAGGTATAACGTGGCAGCAGAAAGCACAGGACCGGGTTGACTGGCGGAACATGGGAGAGGCATTTGCCCTGCAGTGGGCGCAGTCAGGCTTATGATGATGCTGATGATGATGGTGTTAACCATCTGCACTCAATGCTTTGGCGGTGACTGAGCGCGTGCCGGTTCATCGGAATGATAATTTATTTGTCTACGACAAACGGCAAACCTCGGCCTTAACAGCTCTGCTGTAGAAAATGTAGTTTTTTTTAGGTAGGGATTCCGGCAGAAAATGATGGTTCGTTGGACGAAAAAGGTTGAAGTTGTTGAAAAGCTTTATGCTGGGTGACCAAACAGCTTTGAGAAATCGCAGCGCAAGATGTGACACTTCAGCGTCGCCTCCCGGCCATAAGAACGGTGTCTGATTCTATTGAAAAGGCGTAGACACGTCACAAAACGCTGTGAATCAGTGTAAGTAAAACACGTATCACTCACCGAAGAGTCCTTTTTCCTAGTCTCAACTATCTTAGCCATCCTTCGAACCACCATGAGGTGGTTATCTGCTACCAGAGGGATCCAACTCAGAGGCCTCATCAAGCGGCCGAAGCACGTGGTGCTCTCTGCACATATAAGGAACAAAAAAAAATGGAATATCGGGGATGATGGACATATCTACAATGACCTTAATTAGACAAAAATATAAAGCGAGAGAAAAGCTCACTATAATTACTTCGTAACCATACATGAGAGGTTTATTGGGAGAACATACTCTCGCAATAACGTAAGTTCGCGCATGTTGGTATTCCTATGTCAGCATCTAGAGCACAACCCAAGACAAGGCCTGGTTGAAAAATGACAAAGACAAACGCTATATCGCTTGTATTCGTCACTTTCACCACGTCGTTTCCTTGTGTTGTGCGTTAGATGCTGAAATGGAATATACGCGGATGTCTTCCACCTTCTGCTCGCGTGATTGGCTATGATGGTTGAGGGTGCCGCGGCATCTCTCCCAACTCCAGACTGTAGTGGCGGGAAAGGTTAATTGCCAAGACAGGGGAGAAAGAAGACTCTGTGCCACGCTATCAGTCCCAGACATACTGCCGGGCTTCTTGCCCAAACGCATCGCATGGCCATCGTTATAGTGCCCATGCATGTCA
Organism: Rhipicephalus appendiculatus; assembly: GCA_030522465.1. Lineage (NCBI taxonomy): Eukaryota > Metazoa > Arthropoda > Arachnida > Ixodida > Ixodidae > Rhipicephalus > Rhipicephalus appendiculatus. The sequence continues at coordinate 32,861 of JALIZH010019243.1, forward strand.
CCGCCCCGTTATAAAAGTGACGCTTCAAGTATCCAATCCAATCCAACCCAGTGCCGACGAACCGACCCCGTAGCAAAGCACATAGTGAAATCGCACTCATCCACCTACCAGAGGTAGACAGAAACACCGCATTGCATTTACCCGCTCATAACTGCAGACATTTGTCGTTAAGATATACGCTCTCGCATGCAACAGGGGCGAATTGCCAACTCACGCGCAATCATGTGTAGCGGACCGGTCATGATCTTGTTACAGCCATGACGGACGACGGCGATAATCGAGTGGCCGGGACTGCCGCGGACTCTGCAGTCGACGCCAAACGAGACGTGCGACACCATGTGCCTGGCGAGCTTGTCATACGTGTGCACCATGTTCACCTCGCTACCCGATCGGGCTGATTCCTCCAGAGATTCCAGAAGGTCGTCGATGTATTCGTCCATGAGAGGCATCATCTGTAGGAATCGTGAACGGTAGGCGTCAGATGGAACAGTACACAACTTACGACACACGTGGATGTCGCCGGACTCGCACTATACGTGGCTATCTACCTACCTACCTACCTACTACTACTACTACAAAGGAGGGACATACCCACACCCTTAGGAGCTTCGCCCCTAAAACTTTTAGAAAATTGTTCCCTTGTCCGGAATCGAACCTCCGACTCCTCAGCCCGCGACGGCAAGCGCCCGACGCCTTACCGACTGAGATAAAGATGCAGACGGGGGACATTCTACCAACGCGCCTTATTCGCAATGCCCACGAACTATAGGTGGCGCGCTGTACGATTCAAGATGGCGCCCGATGGAGGGTCAATCCGTTTGTTAGCATAGGAACAGATAGGACGTGCGGACGTACGGCCCGTGCCACTTTCGCCGGATGAAGTCATGAGCTGCACTGAAATGAATATGAGACCGAAATGCTTGCTCAAACCATGGAAGCTCGCCACCTAATTATTTACCGCGGTGTGAAAGGTTATATTTCAGCTCCGTTACCGTGCATAAGCGATGCTGTGCGAAATCCTGTGCGTGCTGCAGAAAACTTCATGAAGTAGAATTGACGTATGACCTGAACGGCACTCCGAGATACTGTGTACCGAGCCTGCCTGACTGATTTGCCGCAGTGGTAGGCCGCTAGCGATTAGCGTCATCGCTGCCGCACGGGACCGAATGTTTAACGTGGCGTTGCTTTGCAAACATACGCCGTCGTCATTACTTGCGCAGTCAGGAACGCGGAATTGCTTCTTCAACGGAACACAAGCATTTAACATCCTATTTAGTAGCGCTTGTGTCACAGCCATGCTCAGACTCAAGCCGTGCGCAATTCACTGCACTCGGATGCCGCAGGTTCGATCAGCATGATCGAAACATGAATATCCAAAAGAACACGCACGTATGCTTTTCGCAACGACGAATTCTTCGACGTTGCGAAAATGCGTCGAACAACTATGCCGATCGGAAGGTACCGGTTAAGTACAGGAGAAGTGAGCCGATAGGCGTGGATTGTGGCCGTGACTTCACGTTTCATCGCTCTAACCATTTCGCTTCCCTGTTCCGAACTCGAGTGTTTTGGCGGCATGCGGCGCTAGATAATATCCACAATAATTGCGCTACGTGCAATGAACAAGAAAAATTATGTTTTTATTTTAATCTCGCTGAAGGATACTATACATTAAATACAATCAAAGTGACTTACGAGCGTGAAACAACATTAGCGCGCGAGGGGACGTGTAGTGCAACTCGCTCCTCGTGAGCTGGCAGCTGATCGTTCATCGCCGCTGTCACACTCTGCGCTTTCACAGCCTTTTCCGTCCAGTGAAAAATCCTCGTCCTCAAGGTGGTTCCTCTTAACATCATTGCTGAAAGCAATCTGAAGAATTTCCTCCGCCGAACGACTTCGATTAGTCCTCGTCACAACGTTATCTGGGCGCGCAGAACCGCAGAACTTCTTGCTCTCACACCGGTCAACAAACAAATCGCTTGCAGAGTGCTGACATCTATCAACAAACGTACAAAAACAAGCGGCGCAGCGCTGGCCAATTTGAGATTACTCAGATATGTATCGCTAGCTCGCGGGACTTCCCGCCTACAATGTTATAAATTCATGCGCTACAAGAGCACTGACGAATGCTATATGCAAGTAAAACACGGTGAGTTTCAACTGAGAAGGTCAGACGACAGCGTTTAACTAACCTGCGGCTACACAAAACCTCGCGAAGCTGATATTTGTACGATGTGGGTCATCGTTGAACGCGCGAGTTGGCACGTATTTTCACGAAAACTTCGCGTCTCGCAAGAACGAGTCAGATTTATCGTGTCACGGAGGGCCCGGTTTGTTCACTCAAGCAGGAAACATGCAAACTCGTAGTGTTTGTTTCCTGCTAACACAGCCGAACAAGTGAGCGACTGCGTAGGGCTGCCATGGTGTCGTCTACTGATCATCCATGAGAGGACGCTCCTAAATTCCGCTAGGGGCGCGACAGTGTATGGGCATTGCGAATATCTCTCTCACGCAATCTTTATCGCTCGGTGCTCTCTGTTGGCGGCGGCGGGCGGTGCCGCCGTCTGTCAGCGATGAAGGGAAGTAATGCGGCATGACACTAGCACCGATAGAGAACGATTCGTCGACGACGCAGTTAAGGCATGGCGTCCGAGATTGCACGCTGGCGCGCAATCTCGGAAGTCATGGGGAAAGCGTCTCGATAGCAGCAACAAACACTGGCCGCGCTTCATCGGGGAGTCGCTCTAGACGCATTTATGTGTCACTCTAGCATTTCGCTTCGTGTTAGCGTGCGACGGCTCGTTGTTGGAGTAGTGCGCTTCCACATGCACTAACGGTGTTTCGCCCATGGTGTAAGAAAACTTATTCTTACACCGTGGTTTCGCCGCCGACTACTTCGAGTGCGGTAGCACCAACTAATAAAACTGCTGCAGTAAGAGGTGCAGAAAAGCAGTGATGTCGACGGAAGAATGTGGTGCCTTGGTGGAGTGAGACGGAGGCCAGCGGGACGCGGAACGCCTGCGCGCTTTCGCGGCTCAAGCTCTGCCTCCCGTATTGCTGAAACGCAGTGATGTAGTGTATGCAGGAGCAAAGGCGTAGGTTACCGCATCTCTCGAGAGCGCCCGCCGTGCCGTTTCTCTCCTTTCATGACGACCCTTTGAAGAAGTGCGCAGTACCAGTGTTTATTACGTGCTTGTCGATGTCATCTTTACGCGCGATTCGTGATACGCTGTGTCCAGGTATAGGTTAAAGAGTTTAACTGGCACAGCGATTAAATCATGATCATGGGTGCTAGTCGTCGCGATGGGGATGATAGGCGTCGACGTGTGTGCATCCACGTCAAATGGTGCTATTCGTCAGGACTTTACACGTTGTAATTGTATGCAGCGAATCTTCTCATGTATTTAGGACGGGTGCGAACTCTGCCTCCTATATTCTGGTACATAAGCCACTTTTAGTTCGTATACCTACCAACTTCAACTTTGCTGGACTGAATGCGCCGGCCATGGCTTTTCGGATGCTCCTCCACTTTGAACCGTTGACGTGCACGATGGACTGGCACATAAACGGATGCAGTTTATCGATCATCAATGTCTCCTGGCAATGAAAAGAAAAGGATAAAGTTATCAGACGTCGGTGTAATGTACAGCCGAATGCAGGCACTAACTTATAAGTAGAGGAGAGTAGATCCTGAAAGATCGTGGCATACGCTGTGCCCCGAGTAATAGGCCAAAAACCGTAGAATTTAATTTTTTAAAAAATCTTTAAAGTATAAGATATCGAATCTCGTTTAAAAAATAAAAGTAATAAATACACAATATTTCAAACTACTAGGACGACCAAAATAAACAGGATGCGTAAAACAACTTATGAAACGCAGAAATATTCAAACAAAAATAAATAAATTTGGGAGAAAGCAAAGTAAAAACAGTAAAAGCTGGTGACATAGATTACATCGCTTTTATTGTTTAAGGAACTATCGCCAGCCTTCCTGTCGCTGTGCCCAAACGTCGAGGACCAAAAAAGGTAATTTTGAAATGTTTTGAATATAATCTAAGGTGGCGGAAGACTACCAATGGCCTCGCGGGGATGCGGCACGTCGAAGATGGTGGCAACTGAAGCTCTTTCATCTTATTGTTACGCCAGGTAGTGCGAACAGGGATCATCATAATCATGAACCTGTATCCGCTCGCTTTGTCCTCTTCAACTTCTGTTTTGCTGCCCACAACATATGCACCAATTTGTCCGCCGTGGAATGCAAAAACTATGATAGGAGAGTCCGTTACGTGAATAAAAAAAATCATGTAACATGACGTAACAACTAGTGACGGTTCTGAAATAGCGTAACATCACTTGAACAACTAGTCACTTGACTAAAAATCGCGTAACACCACGTAATAAGCTAGTCGCGTGAATAAAATCACGTAACATCACGCAATAACTAGTCGCGTGACTCGAACGCACGTAACGTCACGTAACAAACAGTCACGTGACTAAACATCACGTAACACCCACGGCACTAGAAATCACGTGACATCTCGCAACCGTTCGCGTGACTAAAAATCACGAAACATCGCGCAACACCTGCAGTCTCGTGACTAAAAACCACGTAACGTTTTAGTCATGTCACTAAAATCACGCAGCATCGCGTAATAGTTGGTCACGTGACATGTTTCCGCCATAAACCGCTTAACAGCTAATCACGTGACATGTTCCCACCAAAAACCACGTGACAGTTAGTCACGGGACTGAAATCGCAACATCACGCAACAGGTAGTCACGTGAAATATCTGGCCAAGTCTAGCAATGCTTCGCACGTACTACTATCAAAAATTTAGCATATCTAGCAAAATCTTGGCATTACTAGCAAAACTTAGCTAGGTCGAATACTAGCTCTGCTGATGGTTTTAGCCTAGCGCCACAAGTGCAAGCTGCGAACTTTTTTAAGGTATATGTTGATATATGATGATATTTTTGCCCCTCGCTTTTTAACATTGCTTTCGCCAACTTGCAACTTGCTTCCTCTGCAATCATCATCATTCCACGCATCCACAGATAAGATTTTAAATAAAACAGACACGTGCGTCAGGTATAATTCAGCAAAATTATGAAAAACGGGGCACGTTATCATTTGTGCACTAATTGCCACAAGAGTGAAACTTTGAAACTTTATTTATTTCCTACATTCGGAATTGCTGAGGGCCGTGGTCAAAAAGCCTCTAAGGGGCTTGACGGGTACCACGTGCCTTTACAAATGGATGGCATAGGCAACATGTCCAGCATACGGACCATGAAGGACGCTGTTCGGGTACTGGGCACCAAGCGATCTATATCATGCGACATTATTACCGGCTTATAAATGCAGAGAGAGAGAGTGTGTGTGTGTGTGTGTGTGTAAAACATCCCTATTACTCATGTTGCCATTTGAGCGAGGAGCATGGGAGGAACCACTAGTCCGGGCAGGGGCGTAAGCAGAATTTTTTGCGGAGGGGGGGGGGGGGGGGTTCAACCATGCTTTATGTATGTTCGTGCATGCGTTTGTATGTGTGCATGTATATATACGCAAGCAAAATAGCAAAATTTCGGGGGGGGGGGGGGTCCCCTCCTGGCTACGCTACTGAGTCCGGGGTCCCTAGAATGATTCCGGTGATGTGTCGAGCGTGTTCTACTATGCCTCGGAGTACCTCAGGTCGCCTGTTGAGGAGAGTTAACAAGGCAGCGAAGAGGTTTGCGGCTTTTCCGCACTACGTATAAATACCAAGCCTTGGCCTACAACGTTCCCACAACACTTAACACGCACGAAAGTACGATCACCTGCAACAAGAAACAATTACACTCACATTTTTGCTCTCTGGCGTCATAGGCACATGCGCAACAAACTATTTTCATAGTCTATTTCACATTTTCATAGTTTAGTCTAGTGTAAATACATTGTATCATGTATAGGTCTCAATGTATAAGATGGTGTACCCATGGTGTATACTGATTTCTGGAAGCCCTGTTTTATTTTTATTACACATTTATAATATGTATTCTAAAAAAATTCTGTTGTGAAATCGTTTTTGAATTAGTATGTATTGTTCATGTACCTTGAATCTTTTCCGCTCTACTGCCATGTGTATGTACAGGTCACCAGGGCCTTTGTCAAGCCATTCTCACGGCTTTTAGCCTTGGCGACCTTCCAGTTTTGTCTGGTAAATAAAATTTGAATTTGAATTTGAATTCAATCGTGACATGGAAGACTGAAAGTGACCTGCCACAGCCCATGCAACACTGTGCATAACAATGTGGGTAGAATTTGTTCAGAGAGACAAGAGTTGGACGGTATGTAACTGATGTAGTGCCACTGCTTCCTCTCGCGAAAAGGATGGTGGAGGCGCGCGGTGAGTGCAGCGAATGCGGGTATAATGACGGAGAATGTCTCCGTAACGTAGCAAGAGATGCCCCCAACCTGAACTGATCGCCTAACCACGCGGAGCCACCCGAAAGGGAATTTCGCAGGCAACTGCATGTGCGCGTTCATTACCCGGTAGCGAGGTGTGTCCAGGGGTCACGGTATAAGATACAAACACTGTGCCAGGGCTCTCAAGTAAGTGGATGCGGGGAGATATGGCTGACATATTTTGCGGAATTTGGTAAACCGTGACAAAAATCTATAAATAAAAAAAAGAAAAAAAAACGTAGAACAAGGTCTCTTACGGGTATTCGTGTCAATATATGCACGCCACAATATTTCTTAATCGGGTAATCGATTTGCTTTATTGATTACTTTACTTGTGCTCCTATGTCATATCTACAATATACAACGTGCTGGACACCTGCTTTTTTATGTTATTTCAATTAATTAATGAATTTATGGACAACCTGCATTATGTGGTGATTTTTGAGTGCTCACCAAGAAAAAAACATAACGTCGCTGCGAGCTAGCGCCATAACCGTTGCGGCGGACACCATCCGCCAACGCTCCGAATCGCAGTCATTATAGCAACAAAATACAACAACTTTGCTTAAGTAGTATAATGTTCCACGGCAAATAAACCAGCTGCAGCGGTCTGGAATTTCGCCTTCAATTTCATGTATAGCTGAGTCTCCTATACTTTTCTTGTCTTTGTGACCATGCTATTGCAACAGGATAACGTTCTCGATACTCACCCCTCGTCCAGTGAAATTCGAGAAGCTTCGCACGCACACCTCCTCGATCAGATCCAGGTCCTGAGTCACGACGAATGGCACGTCGCCATCGTAGAAACTGCGGTCAGGTACGTCGTGCTTACCTTATTTGACGCCACAAATGACGCAGTGGTCTAAAATAAGAGTCAATCAAGCTTAAACGGGGCCCTGCAATACTTTTCCCATGCAATGGTCAAATGGCTTCACTGAAAGAGCTTATCGCCCCACAATCGACTGCCGCACAAATTTTTGCCGCATTCTTTAGGCGCGTTCTCTCTCCTTTCGAACCAATGAGCGCGGGGCTGGGGAATTAAAAGGGGGGCAAGAAGAGGCATCTCTTCGTCAGCACGCGTCATGACGTCGAGCACATTGTGTTCATTCTTTCTTCGACAAGCGGGTCACTTTCATTGGGATCGCGAGCGCGCGCGCGGGCGCGTGGCGGCATTTTGCGGTGGCCACGGTAAGTATGCAGCTCACGATGCTCAAATCAGCCAACGACCGTAGACTTCGGGTATATGGCGCAGTAATTTAGATATATCGCATCGTTTGTAAAGAGAGAAAAGGGAGTGATTTCAAGCTGAATGTGAGAATTAATTGTAAATTCCATGTAGCGTGCTGGACAATCAGGTTTGGCTCGCGTGTTCTCAGGAGACTCGACTACCGATCGGCAGCGTTTTTTGACCATGTTGAAAAAGTGTTGCAGGGCCCCTTCAAGAATGACAAGGCAAACAATAGACGGAATCGACGGGGCAAGTGCCAACTTACGACTGATTTACAACTCCTCACATACAACTGATCGACTGAGAAAGTCAAGGTATCGTAAGAGTATGCGCTTTGGCCTGTTCTGTTCTTAACGTTAGCTGAAGGGGAAGGGAGTGTCAATATTAGAGCAGTAGCTCTCCCATCCCCGGTACAAACCGAGGAAACGACTTGGTGCGTGCGTTTGACTTTGAAGCTACTCCGAAGTCAATTTTCTGCTCTTCCTCTTCGCACGTGCATCGTCATAGCAACAGACATGCGCAGTGTCGGTTTGTTCTCCTCTCCCGCGCACCCCTGTCCGTCGGTCGGTGAGAGCCGCCAGCCGCCGAGTGCGCCAGCGCTTCGGGTAGGTACTCACTAGCGGCAAAAACGCCAGCGACACGCCGCGTGCGGCAAGCGTGCTCGCGGCAGGTGCGTGCGTTCGTGTTTCTATTTGCGTTTTACGCTACAAGGCAGTTATACTTGGAGTATCGAGTTGTGTAAGACTATAAGAATTGCTGCAGCGTCACGCAAAACGCGAATGGGAACGGGAACGCACGCGCCTGCCGCGAGCGCGCTTGCCGCACGCGGCGTGTCGCGCCGTACCTACCCTTCGAGCCATCAACTTCTGTCTCGGGGCTTCCGCGCCGGCAATGTGGACAGCGTGTCGCGCTATGCCGCGCGAAGGCGCTGATGCGCGGGTCACCACCGCGGTATGCTTTCCGTTGTAGCTGCTGCTATCACTCGACAAACTTTTACTTGAACGCCAAGCTCAGTTTAAGCGCGTTCTACCATGACATTTTAAAGGCTGGATCTGTTTAAGCTCGGAGTCAGGCCGGCACCGTAGACAGAAACTCGGCGGGTTTGCGCCACAGAAAGCGAGTATGTGCCAAGCATCCTCTAGCATAGCCTCGTCATGCAAGTTATATTATAACAAGGGGGGTCGGAAAGGCAAGTGAGGACGAGGAGGAGTGATGTGTAGGTGACGTTGAAGGAAAGGAGGAGGGTAGAGGGTAAAGCATGACATAGCCTTGTAAAGAATAGTTTAGCAAGGGTACGGGAAAGGGAAGTTAGTGTGACGGGGACCGATGTAAGGGTGAGGAGGAGAGAAAGGAGGATAGAGTACAATATTAAAGAAAGATAAAGAAAGATGAAAGAAGACAGAAGAAGAAAGCAAAGATCTAGAAAGATATGAAGAAAGAAAGATGAAAGCAAAGAAGAGGAAGAAACCTGAAAAATTAGCAGTTCCGAGTACGAATACAACCGATGAGCGAAGCTCCTTAGAAATGGGAAGCAAACGACTATGTACATTTTGAAACGATTGGCGGCGTCGGCGCTTAGATTCGGCCGCTCTAGCACGTACGGCAGGATCCTGTTGGCGTAACCTTTGTAGCTCCGCTCGTCGTGCTTTAACCGCAGGACCCTGTTGCCGGGCTCATCTTGCTGCCGCTGCTCTGGCTTTGCGTTCCGCATCCTTGCCAAGCTGCTTATCGTCTTCATCATATTCACGTTTACGTTTCTGAGGACGACTACCCATATTCTGTGAGGAGCCCTAAGTAATGTCAAATGGGTTCTTATTTTTTTTTTTATATATGTACAAACATGGTTTTCGGTAAATTTTATTGTCATTTATAAACGCGAACTGTTTTTGCGCCGCGCACCTTGTTTTTCGCGCAATGCGCGGCGAACGCCGCGAGCGCCTTGCACCGCGTGCCGTTTCTTTTTTTATTTCTTATTTTTTTTGTTGTTGTTGCGCCGGCGCCACGAGGGAAGAGCGTCTACTGCTACCTTAGACAAAGCGCCCGTGCTGCTCTAGAATGATGGTTGTCATTTCACAATTCACGATGGTGAAAGTGAAGACAACCACTGTAACCAGTTGTGCACAGAGCTTATTTCTTTTATTTAACCTCGAATTTCTGGTGCGCTAGAAGCAAACCGCTCGGCGTTCGGCGCGCACGGCGTTTCATTGTCTTTTTTGAGCCGGCGACGCATCCAGGGAGCTTCAACGGCGAACGGGTGCCGGCCTAAGGAGCTTCGCTCCTAAAAAGATAGCGTTGCGTTGCTTGCAATAAAGGTGCAAGGCTAAAGAGACAGCGGTGCTGATGGGCATCTTCGCACTCGTGGTGCCAAGCCTGGAAGAAATACGGAGCTGGGCGGCCTTCTTTGTTTCTCTTTCTTTCCTCCTCTCTTTCTTTTTCTCTCTTCTCTTTGTTTTCTTCTGTTTTTTTGTCTGTTGATTCCTAGTTATTTATTTCTCTCTCTCTCTCTTTTTTTCTTTCCATTTCTTCCTCTTTCTCGCTTGCTTCCTCTTTCCTTCTATCCTTTCCTCTCTTTCTTCGATTCTCTCTCTTTCATTCTTTTTCTGCACTCATTCTTCATTTCCTAGGCTTTATTCTCTCCCCTCATCCTTCCGTCCACCTCACGCTCACATCTCCTCCTCAACCTCAGTTCCCTTTTCTACCCCCTTGCTGTGCGATGCTATATAAGGATATGGTACGATCTGTCAGCGTTGCTGGATAGCCGAGTGGTTACGAAGCTCGCCTTCGTATCGCGGGTACGCGGATTCGAATCCCGCCGCCTCGTGAAGAATTTTTTCTCCGCAAGATTTTCTCTCTTTCTCCTTCTCTCTATCTCTTTTTCTTCTGTCTCTTTTCCTCTCTCTGTCTTTCTTTCTCTCTCCCAGTTGCTACACGACGGACAAATCGGAGCGCTTGTTCTGGGAGCGAAACACAAGAGGAAGAAGAGGAAGAAGTGGACAAAGAGTGCGCGCGCCAGATGTTTTACGTCGAGCTAGAACAGCTTCGCTATTAAAAAGAACACGCCTGGTGGTGACGCTTGCTAGCCAGCTCCGCTGTTTACTCATATTTCGCAGGCGTCTAGCTGGCTTTAATTTTTCAAGTATTTTTATCGCAGCAAATTCAGTCGGTTCGTATTAACCGCCAACACGGTATGAGGTGACGTCGAGGCGCGAACCTAAATATTGCTGCCGTTGGACTGAAATTGACTTTATTTCGATGAAAACGCAAACATCGGTTAAAATGTTCGCGGAGCATGTTGTTATGCTTCTCAAGTATATCTGCTCTTCTGCGTATTTTTTTCATGGACCACCGTGATGCATTACCAACGCCTAAACGTAGAACAAAGCGGCATGTTTCTCCAAATTAGGGCTTTGTTTGATAACCTGTGCGCAGTGCTGAGGTGAAAAAAAAATTTGAACCCAGTACGTTTAAGGAACAGTTCCAGACTTTCTTCCGTGATTGCGTTTTGTGAAAATTTTCCGTGTTAAGCTACAATTTACAAATCGTTACCTCGGTATTAACGATTAGGAACATTGAAATGGTTTGTGAACTGTTTCGTAATCAAGGCACAATTTTTAGATAACGTGAAAACGCAAATTTTTAAGAACGCGTGACTGGGTCGACTTTTTTTTTTTTTTTGAAGTATTACTATCGTACTTGCATTTTCGCATTTTCGTTAAAGAAACCCTAAAACACTTCCTGAGCACGGCCAGAAAACGCGGCCGATCGGTAGCCGAGGCTCCTGAGAACACTTGAGCCAAAAATTATAATGCAGCGCGGGGACCTGGAATTTACAACTAATTCTCAAAGACAAATGGAAATCGTTTTCTCTTGTATCGACAAATGATGCCATCCATAAACCCAAAGGACCGCGCCATAAACCCGAACTCCACAGCCATTGAACGATTTGAGCATTTTGAGCGGCATAGTTACCGCGACCGCCGCTGAATGCCGCCACGTGTCCACACGCGAGCCCGCGCTCGCGATCACATTGAAAGTAAGCCCGCGCTGGCTGCTACGAAAACAGAGATAAAGCGTTTAAAGCGAGCGGCAGGCCCATGTAACTCCGCTCCTATTTGATTTTTTTTAAATCTAATAAATTACACATGTTAACCCGAAATAAATAACATTTCAGATGTTAACCCGACTCATTATCCCGACACGAAGCCTGCATAGGGTCAGTTTGAAACGGAGTTTCAAGCACTCGCGTCGCTACGTGGTAGAATACTGGGCCAGCCACGCAGAGGGCCCGGGTTCGAATCCCATTCTGTCCTCGGTATTTTTTTAATTAGTTTTTTTTTTATTTCGCGCGATAGTGTTAACGGACACTGGCGGCAGCGGACAACTAAGTCGCCGAAATCGGCCCTTGCGATATCATAAAAGCTGTCGCTGTAAAATGTCTGCGGCAATCAATTCGTAAGGCAATAATCTCCTTTAATGAAACGATTTGATCATTACTTGGAACAGCGTAGCAGGGTCCCTTTAAAATCATCTGGCCCTCACGGACCAGAAATATTTTATCCGCTCAAAAAATGTCGGGAAAATACTCTTCAAGTATCGCTTATTTAGTGTATTTTAACGCGACAGCGTTAAAGAGCTCGTTTAGCGGAAATTCCTGCGTCGGCGTCGTTGGTTGGGAGCGAAAAATGATCTTCTTGTCCATGATCGAAAAATCGAGAACGATGCAAATAAAATAAGTAACACAAATCTTTGGTTAGTGTGATAATCGAACCCAGGCCGTCCGCGTGACAAGCAGGTGTTCTACCACAAAGCCACGGTACTGCATGAAAACGCTTCAGAAAAAAGAACACTATGAATGTCATGCTATGGAAGGACATGAAATAAATAATAAAGAAAGCTTCCGGTCGAATGAGCAACGAGCCCAGGGCGCCTGCGTGGCAAGCAGGTGTCCTACCACAGAGCAACGGTATTGCTTGTAACTGCTTCGAAAAAAAAAAAAATACTACATGAATGTCATGTACACCCGCTCTCAAAAGTTTACGGAACGCGGGCTCCACTGAAAAATCAAATTTCTGCTCTGTTAGTGCACGGCGCATCTAACCTAGCAGGTAGCTGCGTAGGTCGCAAGGACTACTTCAAGCCGGGACATCTGTTTCGGGGCTATGTTCAAAGACAAAGCGGGAATATATCATTTTCGGAAATTTCGTGTTCCGAAAACTTTTGAGGGGGGGGGGTACATATAGTGGAAGGAGTCTCCTTAATACACGTACGATTGCGTGGCAGCAGCGTAAAATCGCGCCAGGCGTTAAGACATGTGATTTTCAGCGAGTGGGTGTTTTAAAAGCCCACCCATTACGAAGCGCTCAGACGTATTTAATCGTCATCACCTGCAAAAACATCAACAAAGTGAGCAGCTGCGTAGGTTCGCGTGTTGCCTTATGGACGCGTAGTGGGCCCTTCGCTGATTCGCAATAGGAAGAATTATGGCGAAGGGCAATTAACAACTGCACTTGCAGTAGGCATTCTAGGATAGCTTAAAACGCCCAATGTTACACGCACAGCACGGCCGTACGCATAGTCGTTAGTTTCCTTGCAAGGTTGAGGCATGCACTGAGAACCGAAGCTAGGCTATCAATTGAGAAGGTGATGCGCACGGGGCCCTATTACACTGTCGCGTTCAACTCTTGATCGCGAAACTCAAGTGTCCTTCGAATTTTTTATTACTCTTATTTTTTTGCGGTGAGAAACGGATATTGCTCGAGCACCACGCTTGAGCAGCCGGCGTATAGAGTGCCACTGCATACGCATATATTCGCTCAGCGTTTAAGCGTCTTCAAATTAATGAATGTCAGGCTTACCCAAAGATGTCGCCGTATTTTTCTATCCATCTCCCAATAACCTTATATATGTCCTGTGAAAGAATAAAATGAAACACATCAATGAATGACTTTTTTTAATTACCTCTCGAAAGTCCGCCGATCACAAGTAGGCTAGTTAGTCAGAAAATCAGGAACTCGACGAAGTGTGCTAAGCAGTACGATACTGATACTGCATTTTTCATCTTGTCGGCCCGTGTACTGTGCGATGGCATTGCACGCTAAAGAACACCAGATGGTCGAAATTTCCGGAGCCCTCCGCTACGGTGTCTCACATGATCATATCGTGGTTTTGGGACGTAGGCTAGATATTCCCTAGATATTCTTATTACACAAAAACACGATACGCGCAAAATCACGTGACTACATGCTTCAAGTTATCATCACTTTCGCTCAGCGAGCTAAGTGCGTTTAAAATATTTTGCTTGCGTAATGCTAAATATAAAAAAAAAAGTTCAAGCATGGACACAGCTATTGCTCCTGCGTATACGAATGTCAGAACACGTCAGGTTGCACACACTTGTGCGATTCTGAATTTCGATTGTTTGGAAGTATAAAACGGTAGTTATTATTGAAAATTTTCTCCAGCATTCTTCGCAGGGTATAATAATCAAAAGCTAAACCTTTGGTGATGACCTCCTTCAATTTTAATATTAATAATTTGTGGAGTTTTACACGCTAAAAACAATATACGATTGTGAGGCAAGCCATAGAGCATGTGTTCGCAAACTGGGTTCCGGGAAGGGCATCTTAGGGTTTCGCGAGCGGCCAGAACGATTGCAATCCGCTCCAGTCTTACCCCGTTTAGCAATCAATTTATTTATTTAGACAAGCAGCAAACTTGCATTTCTTTTAGCATTTAAGGAATCTATCTCACGCCGCATTCGCACATCGGGTGTCTGCGGGTAGCGAGGAACCCACATGGTAGCAGCGATAAAGACTGGTCATCTAGTTCGGACTCGTGGACGATTTGCGGGCTCGTGGTGAGAGAACGCGTGGAGCGCTGGTAATTCATTTTCAGGAGCGTTAAAACCAGTTAAAACTACATTAACGGGCACCACGTTGCTTTATTAAGGTGAAAGCCTTAATGGATCATACTGGCGTCCATCCGTCCGCCCGTTCATGGAACGGTGCCAGCTGTGGCCTCTCCCCCTCACACTCTCTCAGCAATCACGTGATGGCACAGCGGCGCATAGCAACAGTTGTGCCACCACATGGTTAAAGAAAGAAAAAAAAGAGGATGACCTTATTTTGGCCCCACGAACAGACCAGCATGACAAAATGTATAGAGAGGTGATAGAGACGGCAAGCACAGACACTTGGAACAAGAGTGCCATTTCACTGGGATTGTCATGCACAAAAAAAAAGAAAAAAAAAGACATGGCATAGTCAGTGGAATGGCCACAGGCTTTTGCCGAACACACTTTGGAATTTACAAAGTGTCCTTCAATTTTTCGTGGCTCAGGACACGTCGGCGTTCACGTGGCACAGTTTTCATACAAGGTGATTTGAAACTACTCTGTACCAGTTTTGTAATGAAAGCGCACAACGATCGCTTTGATAGGAGCGCTTTGATACGCGTGAAAGGCGTGAGAGGCGTCGCTTCGTGCCGGCTGTGGGCTACACGAGCTTATAGGCTTAGCTTTAATTACCTACAACCGGTGTGTCGGTCGTTGGCCGTTTCGCTGTGCAACTAACATGTTTTTTTTATTTATTTATTTATTTGCACAATATAGAACATGCCTCTGAACGTCCACCTGTTCGTTTATGTGCACACGTTGCTTACGGTGCGTGGTGTCTCATGAAGCATGCAGTGCAGGTATCGGCGGGCGCTTTACTCCACTCACGTAGTGATGCGGGGGGAATCGAAAGTCTATGTATTATCGGGAGTCCTACGTACGGCTATGGCCTTCGATATTAAAGAAAAGAAAACAGGGCAACGTGGGCAGTGGACTGCGGTTGCGCGCGTCGAGTAGCTTCATTACCTTCCCACCCTAACTTTCGACTGTCTTCGTGCTCAAGAAAAAGTTAAGGGTTCCGCGGCACTCTGGAAAAACCGTTGGGGTTCCCCAAGGCCAGGAAGTTTTAATATACGTGTGATAGAGGATGGCTCTGGTTGATATAGACCACCTGCGTTTCTTTACCGTGCACCGACGTCGCGCAGTACGTGGGCTGGTATTGAAGAGATGAATATTCTTGAACAGGGGTTGTCGCTTGTGTCAACGTTTCGATAAGACCACCTGTCGAAACGTTGACAGGTATGGACTTTTCGAAACGTTCACTCCAGCGACATTCCCTGTTCATGAATTTCTCATATCTTCAAGCATCCATCTTAGCCCGAACTTATACTTCATATTGGCTGTGACTGTTCGACTCATCCTTTAATCTCAATATTTGCATACTTGGCGGGGTATATTAACGAGCATAAAGTTATTTAACGGCTGAACGTTTCATCTATGCAGCGTAAAAGAGTGTTTGTCCCTATACCACTGCTACCACCTCGATCTCACCGTAGAGTGGTATTCCACGAGGTTGCCCCATATGAGGTTGGGCTTCGGTCCAGGAATGCCGATCCTCTTGAAGTACGAGAAGTGCCACCACCGCAACCTGGAAAGAAAGAGCTTTCTAATTAAGTGAAGTCGACTGAGACTATTGTCTTTGTGACCATCTATACTCTATAGACTAGCTGTTACATAACCATTTCTGAAAAAATCCACTTCTTATCAATTATTTATTCCGTATTAATTTTTAGCTATTTCTTACCCGACTCTTGACATATTCCCGACGTATATGTATACTATAACGAACTGTACTGCTTTAATTTCGTGAATTTGTAGCACCAGTTACATTTATCATCATCATCATCATCATCAGCCTGTCTATATTTATATTGTTAGATAACGGTAAAGATTCGATATCATGCAATATCAAGTCTGGCCAAAACTGTGATATCAATAATAATTTTTAAGCATATTTGTTTCATTTATTCGCCATTAAAAGTTGTATTCGTTGTATTAAAATCGTCCGGTAACCGTTAACAAGTTTCTTGGGACGCGAGCGAAAAACGTAGAGATACATTGTATGTTATGCGGTGCTATAATAAACTTGAAACTTCCTTCAGCACCACTTTGAGTTAAACTAAGTAAGTCCGTTTCAGACTGCTGCAGATCAGTTCGGCTGAATCCCTCAAGGTGGCGGAAGGATTAAGAAAGGAAATTTGAGAAATACCCGATTGTAGCACGAAGCCACAAGAAAATCCATGCGGATCCATACAGTATTGTCGATGAATTCACTCTCGTGCTGCCAATTTGCTAGTTTCCTGGTCAGCTCCAATGGTAGAGCGAGCGCCCCGAAAAGGTGTTGGTCTCGGGTTCGATCCCCGGACCAGAACGAATTTTTTCGGCTACTAAGAAGCTTCCTTTCTGAGAAATCCGTATGGATTTCGTTGTGGCTTCGTGCTAGAAATGCATGGTTGTCAATCTCCCTTTCTTAATCCGTTTCACACGGTGCGCTAAATGGCGAATTGGCGCACGGAAAGCCGCGGCTGTTTGCTATGTTGTGCTATAGTATTCTACACTGTATATTTACGTTCTTTATCACGCTATCCGCGGTTGAATGCGAATTTTTTTAATTTACAGCAAGGTTTGATGGTCCTGTGGAATTTTACCTACTCAGAGTAACGTAGGCGTGCGCAGGGTCCCCCCCCCCCCTCCCTATTATGTCAATGTATGAGGCTGACTTGGCGCCCCCCCCTCCTCCGGGTCGCAGCGCCCCCCCCTTTCCTATCATATCACTGTATGAAGCTGCCTTTGCGCCCCCCCTTCTTAGGTGACTAGGGGGAGGGCGCCGCCCCACCTCCTCCCCGCCCCCCCCCCCCCCCAGTGCACACGCCTATGCAGAGTATTATGTCCCACACGAAACATCAAAAAAAAAAAAACGATGAAGTATTCCTCGTTCCCGTTCAACCTGACTTTGCGCAGCAGGCAGCTAGCCTATAAACCATACAATCACGTCCACAGATGTGCGTTTTTTTTTTTTCCGAATACCCTTTTTTCTGAGTTAGTAATAAAAAAATGCTATCATGCAAGGTGTCATTGTTCTGCGTATCTGTAGCTTTATTGCAAATGGAGTGTCGTAAACCCACTTGATTTAGGACTGAGCGTTATAACGACCACCTCTTGTGTAACACTTAAAACCTCTATTTGAGTCTCCTTGTAGCAGTAAGTAAATAAAACAAGGAAAAAGTATTAAAAACGGGGCAGACATAGACGCAATATCGGGATAGGTGACTCTAAAAATTTTAAGAATTCGTAATTTTTTTTTTACTTCAGCAGTTTGACGTAAACATCCCTATCAGGTCAATGGTCCCCACATCAGTATCTAGACTAATCGTAGATGGCGTCATAGATGATCAGTATGGTATATTGACAATCACAAATAATTCATCAAACTTTGCGCAACGACCACCGGTTGTGTATGAAATCGAGGCTAGATTACACGCCAAAAAAATAAGGGTGGACATATCAATATAGTTCTTAGGGTGAAAGCCTTGGATGCCTCACCGAAGGCGAAAAGTAACCGTCAGCGGTTACTCATCGTGTGATGACGTCACAGATCGCAAAACCCGTGACGTCATTTTGTCGGCACTATAACGTCGCACAAGATGGCGTCACACGATGACGTCGTCACATGAAGTCCTCGCTTGGTCAAAGGTGGGCTGATCCCGGAGGCAATGGGAAAATACACGAGGTGTAGAAAGCTTTAAGAAATATGATGGCCCTCGAAGGAAACTTTTACAAAAACTAAATTGTTTGGATAAGCGGCCCCCCATCAGTAGCAAAAATCTTGGGCCCATGGCCAAGAGGAAACTTACAAAGCATTGCTGCGCGTGCAATAGTTGAATTTTTGGAGGAATCAGAAATATCACAAAGGTACTAAATCACAAAAAAAAAATGTGTTCGCGTTATTGTTCACCGGTATGTTTCGCTACAATATTCTTGTGTTTTATTTTGGCAAATAATTCTTTGTGAAAGCCTAATTGTTTCTGTTACAGTGTACCATTTAAGAGACTGCTTCCAAGAATCATGATCGGATATGACATTCTAATGAACTTTCATGTTTTGTATGGACATTTCAATTCCGTGATTACTAGTGTTCTGTCAACTTTTGTGTAGCGTGGACACATTTCTGTATTGAGGAAGTTGGACTCAGTGCATGAGTGTTGTACTATGTGTCTTTGTATAACCTTGTTTGTGTTTGCTTTCTACTATGCGACGACAACTGCTGTGCAAGAGCAGAGGAGTAGCCGGCGCCACGCATTGGCACCAACCTTTCCTTATATACATTTAATGAAAAAAAAAAAGCTTTCGAGGGCGAAGGAGGCATGGGGGGGGGTTAATACTTGCGACTGAAACGACAAAGATTCATTTTGCCTCCGAGTCGTCGCATGCGCATGCGTGAACGACCATTTGACTTCTATATGAAGCTGATAACAGCGTCCTATACATGCAAAACTGTCTCTACTGTCAAAAGCAAAATACGAAAAAAAAAATTAGGCAAGTTTTGCCTTTTGCTGTAGTAAATTATTAGTATTATTACGCTAATGTAGTAAACAATTACTATTATTACGCTAATGAAACGTCTCATGCAATTAGGGCATGACAAAGACGTGCCCACGCTCTTCGAAAGTGACTCAACGTGAAATACCTTAGCAAATTCATTGGTATGGGACTATAGTGTACTATGTGCCTGTGCGTTGCGGGCGCTTCAGCAGAGAACGCTGCTTTCCGACCTACAAATCGGTTCCCGGAAAGGAATACTGGTCGCGGCGGGGGGTTATCTATACGGTGACTGAACTATGCTGACTATCACAACATACGTTACAGTCAGGGCTGGGCAAAGATACAAGATACTCGGGCAAGAAGTATTGGATATACAAATACAAGATACTTCCAGAATTAATGTATCCGATACGATACATCCCAATTGTATCTTAAAGGGGCCCTGCAACACTTTTTCAAGTACCCATGGAATGGATTCACTAAATGAGCTTATTGCCTCACGAATTCACTGCCGCAAACATTTTTGAAATTTTGAAATCAGTACGAGTGGAGTTACAAATATTTCTCGCACGCTGCAATTGCATTCTCTCTTTTCTCGTCCCGTCGAAAGCGCTGGAAGCTAAGCAGGGAGGGATGGCACGGGGAAAGAAAATACGTCACGCGCGCCTCGTGATCTTGAGCGCTTTTTCTCTTTTTTTTTTCTTCGAATACGCCAATTTTCATTGCGATCGCGCGCGCACGCGTGGACAAGTCGCGGCCTCCCGCGGCGGCCTCTGTAACTACCGAGCGCGCCATGCTCAAATCAGCCAATGGCTGATGCGAGTGATACTCTCGTCGGTGACGACACTGACGAGTGATTTTTGAGAGAAGAGAAAGCAAGTTCTGGCTGACTTTGAGAATTTATTATGAATTCCACGCCGCGTGCTGCGCTATAATATTTGGCTCGCGTGTTCTCGAGAGCCTGGACTACCGATAGGCAGCGTTTTCTGAGCATGCTCAAAAAGTGTTGCAGGGCCCCTTTAAGATACTTCAATACATTTGTAAATTTGCTATTATAGGTCTGTATAATGACGCAGCAAATGCCTATGTAAAGAAATGCTTACTTGAACATGTCTTAACTGCGATCAACTTTGTTTATTCTAATGAAATATCTGTGTGAATCCCGAAATTTTTGTGTTTCTTGCTCAATGTAAATTAGTTTTATACCGAAACAAGTTATTTGTATTTGTTTACTTGACACCTCTTTATAAGGTGCGCTATCAGTGGTTTTTATTTGTCATTTTCGTATTTGATGGGTGTCGCTGCTCTACTTGGCGACCAGCTAGCGGGTTGCCGTCTCATTGCAAGAAGTTCAATAAGAAGCCTCCGCAAAACGGCACAAATACCGGTGCAGGGTCCTCACTTGTCAGTAAGCGTATTACCGTTTTCGTAATAGTGCATCACCCGACAGGTGTGAAGCAGCAACAACGCTGGTAGCGATATTTTTTTGTGAAGCATCATGGGCAAGGCGATAACTACCAAGTCAGCGCTCACAATTCACTGGGGACATAAAACTGCAGTTATTTTTCATATTCTACTTATCAAATTGCGTAAAGTGTTCGTTAGCAACATATTCACTTACGTGCAATCTTTTACCATTTGCTCTCCGAGAGAAGTTGTGCCGTCCAGAAGCTTCCCAGATGTATTGTACGTAGCAAGAAGCGTCGCAGGATATCACTGCTATTCACACTATTACAACTTCTAGCCCTGCTTACCTGCTTATTTGTAGCACTAAAAAAATTTACGGTGACCTAAAGAAGCAAAGCTAATACACCTAAGTCACATAGCAAAGCGGTTCCGCATTAAAAAATGACAGTGAATACAGGGTGTTTCACGCAAGTAGAACCAAATATTAAAGAAAAAAACAGCGTTTAACTGCGACGGAATGAAACCAATGGCATATGGTTTACCGTCATGTGGCGCTCGTTGTGATACTTTTATATTGCGCTTAAAAGGTTGAATAACTAAGGTCAATTATGCAACATTTTTTAATATTCACTTTAGGCCAGAGTTCGCTTTGTCAAATCGTAGAATGCATTTAAAAACGACAGAACCAATTGGTTTTTTTTTTTTGCTTTTTTTTTTTTTTGAGGGCGTACATGCTGCATGGTGAATATTTTCTGGCTTTAAAGAAATCGCGCGAAATATCAAATGAATTTTTATTATTTTTTTTTATTTTTACATACTGCAGCCCAATTTGGGCTGTCACAGGAGTGGGTTTTCTACATGAGCACACAAACAGAAAGGCAATGCAACACAAATAAAACCACCTGGCTGCGCTCATTCGCTATCGTACTGCAGCGCTTTTAAACGTGTTACGAGCGAAACAAACAGCGCGCTGTCCGTCAGCCTGTCGCTTCTCAGGGACGATGGTGTTTCTTTGCCGTGTGTGACGGTCAGAAATGTTGACGCGCTGTGGACCGGATGCCTAAACCGCGTCCGCTCATTTCGCCACGGTTCACGTGCCGGTTGTTTCGCTCAAATCACGTCTGAGAGCGCTGCAGCACAATAGCGTACGAGCGCAGTAACGTGGCTGTATTTCTCCGGCATTCTCTAAACACCTGAAAAATAACTACGCAGCATGTACCTTTCCACGAAAAAGCCGGCAGATCCCACGCACTGTGGGAATCGATGTAATGCGAAGCAGCCAAGAAGGAGCAAATCCTGCTTTACATAATTTGCATGTCATGTTTGACATGTTAGGACCTGTCATTTATGTTCGTCATACAGTCACGTCGCGCAATACCAATTTTGGTGTATATCAAGCTAGCGAACTGGACGCAAGCGCACCATGAGCGTGGCATGTAAATGGCGTTGTAGATGACACGCATGCCAACATTTTCATGTTACCACCTGCCACTTATGTTCGTTATACAGTCACGTCACTCAATCCCGAACTTGGTGTATATCAAGCTATCGAAACGGCCGCGAGCACGCCATGAGCGTGGCATGCAAGTCATGTCGCACATGACAAGTCATTATTTGCATATTACCACCTGTCACGTTCGTCATGCAGTCAGGTCACTCAATCCCAAATTTGGTGTATATCAAGCTAACGAAACGGCCGCGAGCGCACCATGAGCGTGGCATGTAAATCATACTTTTCATGACAAGTTAGTCATGATTTTCATGATATGACCAGCCATTTACGTTCGTCATAGAGTCATGTTATGCCATACCAAATTTGGTATAAATCCCATTAACGGTACGGCCGGGAGAGCACAAAGTCGTAGGCGGCTAGATAGATAGATAGATAGATAGATAGATAGATAGATAGATAGATAGATAGATAGATAGATAGATAGATAGATAGATAGATAGATAGATAGATAGATAGATAGATAGATAGATAGATAGATAGATAGATAGATAGATAGATAGATAGATAGATAGATAGATAGATAGATAGATAGATAGATAGATAGATAGATAGATAGATAGATAGATAGATAGATAGATAGATAGATAGATAGATAGATAGATAGATAGATAGATAGATAGATAGATAGATAGATAGATAGATAGATAGATAGATAGATAGATAGATAGATAGATAGATAGATAGATAGATAGATAGATAGATAGATAGATAGATAGATAGATAGATAGATAGATAGATAGATAGATAGATAGATAGATAGATAGATAGATAGATAGATAGATAGATAGATACGCTCAAAGTCGCCGAAGTTCGCTAAGAAATGCTTCGCATTTAAAAAATCAGATCGGTCGTTTTGGAATGCCCTCTACAACGTAGCAAAGTGCAACTGTCCCTAAATTCAAAAAAAGAAATGTTACATAATTCAACATAGTTAACAAATTAAGCGCAATATAACCATACCTAATTTAGAACCACATGGCTATAAACCCCATCGTTGGTTTTATTCACTTGATCTTAAGCCCTTTTTTGTAAGTATTTGGTTCCTGTTACGTGAAACACCCTTTATAAACACGATACGGGCGGCACCCCTAAAAGGTATGAAAATAGAGCATGATATATCATCAACTTAAGTGTTAAGGTCAGACAATAGACAACTCAGTGCCCACAGGAAATAGCATAAAAGGACTCGTTGGGACGCTCATGAGAAAAGCCGGAGTACTTGGTATTATGTTTCTCAAATCCCCTTCCTAGCGTCCTTAAGATTTGTGCTTATAATTTCCATTATTATAATACTAACTCAATTTCGCTGTTTTATTAAAATTGTAAGTAGAGTGGTTTTTTTTTTTTTTTTTTGCGGTGTGCACTATGCACTCTTAGATTATTTTTCCCTGTGCCCTCAACATCGCCTGAACAGTAAAATCACATGGAATGTAGGTATGTAAATCGTAGCAATGACGTAGAAAATTAAAAATAAGAATAAATAAGAGGAGGAATACAGGAGGAGGTTAAAAAAGACTTATTACAGTTAACTAAAGTTAACAAACGGGAAAAAAAACTATACAGGGGCCTAGGTAATGTGTGGGAAGCAAACGGAGGACAGCAAAGAGAGAACTTGTGCTATGCGAATCAAGCTATCATTAAAAAAACTTCTTAAATAATTTAGCACGAATAATAAAGATGCAGTACGCCAAAATATCTTCTGTTACGTAAATGCTTGTTCTAATGCATCTCGCATCGGCATCGGTGGTGCGGCGGTTGTTAGAATCTAATTTGCATATAGGTCAACTCATCGTTTGTAAGTCACGCTTACATCAACGAGATCTGTCAAATCTCTGTGCAAAAGCAGCGAGACGTAAAACAACCCCATTCTTACATTCTTGAGACTTAGCAACGAAGCACCACCTAAAACAAACTTCGATAACGACACTATAGCCGCATCCGAATTTGAGCGAAAGACGCCACACGCATTTGGAGTATGCAGCACAGTACCGCGGCTACAAACAAGGTTCAGAAAGGTACCATCGAGAAACAAATCGTCGGCTGTACGTAGACGTTCGCGCGCTTGTGTCTCGAGCGCCATCACGTGACTCTGCACCACCAATAGAGACGCGTATAGACCTCATTTCCTATGCTCACAGGAGCACTCTGGCGGAAAGACAAGGGAATATCATTGTCGTTAGTTTTATTGAGGTGGCTTAGAGGCAGCAGTATCAGCTTCAGAAGCAGAGTTCAGCCGACGTTTATTCTTTCGCATGGTCGCGTTCTATGGCAGTATCTTGTATCTTGAGATACACGATACATTATTAAATGCATCGGAAAATACAGATAGAGATACTCGTTTTGCGAGACGTATCGCGATACAGATACAAGATACCCAAAGAGTATCTAAGATAGTATCTAAGATACATGTGTCTTTGATACTTCCCAGCACTGGTTACAGTACGCACACTGTTCAACCTGTAACGAAGGGACGTCATACAGAGCAAAATAATAAGTTCAGAAAGATAGACACGAACACTCCAAGAAAACTTGGCTACCTGAAAACAATTTCGCACTAATGAATTCTTCCAAAACACCCCCGGTATGCACTAATTTTGTCTAGATACCGCAAAAAAACGCAGAGCATTATTTTCGCATTTTGATAGGCCAAACTGGAAGTTGAAAGTAGCCACAAAGTAGCATGGAACCAACCTGAAATATTCGTCGTCATACGGGGTCGTAAGCTAGCCAAGTTAGCTGCTAAGTATAGCCAAAAACGGCAACCCTGCCCGTGAGCACCGTTTTTAGAGCTCAGTAGCAAACCAGACATGCTCCTCTCAGGCATGTGAAGGATGTGGCGCCGCGAAGCTGACAGAGGGGTGGAAATGAAAATGTCTCAAACGCCTGTTACTTTCATGGAAAAAAAAATTGAAGGACACTTTGTCAATTCCAAATTGTGTTCGGCGAAAGCCTGGGGCCATTCGACTGACTAAGTCATGTATTTTTTAGGAGCTTGCTCCTTTTGCTGGGGGGGCAGTCTCTCGTCTCTCCTGCCGTGTACGCTAGTTCTCGTTGCTCCCGCTAGAGGCGCTAGAGGTGCGATGACGATGACGCTGCCATCGCGGCACAGCACATGCAAGGTAACCATTATACGCCATGATGATGACGATGACGCTGATGACGATGAAGAATAAGCGCGTTCCAGACCACATATTCCCTTTCTGCCATCACGGCACAGCACAAGAATGTACCCGCTATACGTCATAACGATGACGATGACGCTGACTTTCCACGAAGTGAATGATGATGAAAGAGTTTGCTCCAGAGGTTAAATCCGGTAAACCATGAATGCTCTGTACATCTGCTCAATCATCATCATATAAAGAAGTGACTCTCAGCTCGGGGTCCGTTTGTCCTTGCGCCCGTTTCGCTGCGGCCTCGCGGGGCCGTGCCGCCTCCGGGTCCGCTTGTCGACGAGCCCGTTTAGCTTCGGCATCGCGAGCCCCTCGCTGCTGCCGCCGACCACATACACAATTTCCCACATCCCAGTTTCTCACCCCACCCAGCAGATCAAAATCCTTATCTTAACATCTTGGCAGAAGGCTCTCCTAGCAAAGCACTGATGCATTACATTCGTACTAAAATGACAGCAGGCAGCCAAAGCGGACTACTGGAAGCTACACGAACGCGCATGCTAAATGACAAGGGATGGGTTTACTCATCAACAAGTCTTTTTTTTTAAACAAAGTTATGGCCAACTTCGTATACACACCACTCATGCTAGACAAATGGCAGCAACCACCCGACCTATACGAATGGAAATACTTCAGCGATGCACACACTGTCAGATTATGTGCCAAGCCGATTTAGAACATCTCATTTGGAGATGTGCAGCTTTCTCAAAAGACAGACGGCCCATTCTACATATGTTGCAGGCCGACATGACAGCTCTACGGAACTTGCTGCAGTCTGGCCACGAAGCACAGAAAGCTCTCGCAACATACGCTAGTCAAAGTGGACTGTTTCGAGTGGTGTAGGAGAGGTCGACTGACTCGTTGCTTATCACCATTTAATACAATTACCCATTTCCCACCTCATCCCCAACAGCGGCCTAGAGTCGTCATTCAATAAAAGTGGCATTCATTCATTCATTTTCATCGCATTTCCATATCGTCTTCACTCGCATATATCCCTCATCCGTAGATATTACCCGTCATGTTGGTCTGGTGGTTATGGTGCTCGACTGCTGACCCGAATGCAAGTGGCCCACGTACTTGGATTTAGATGCACGTCAAAGAACACCACATGGTCGAAATTTCCGGAGCCCTCCACTACGGCGTCCCTCATAATCATATCGTGTTTTTTGGGACGTGAAACCCCGCGAGAAAAGTAACATATCATCTACAGATATCACCACTAGCTGCACAGTTCCGTCTGCTGATGAAATGTGCCTTCGTCCTCGTTCTTCGGTGTGCTCTGTATTCTCTCCACATTGCTGTACCGACAAACCCGAATCTGTTCTTTTTGTATGCTATCAAAGAAGCTACGTTTCAAGAAGGATTTGTTCAACGTCAGCTCTAGCAAATGCATTGAATCTGCCACGATCATTTTTTCCCTCTCTCCTTTAGACCTAAGAACTCCCAACGCGTAAAAAAGAAAGACTCACGACACTCGTGTTAATACTTTCCAGAAGCGTTACAAAGCGCCTGCTTAATTGTTGCTGCGAATTGTTGCGTCACGGAGAACGCATAGCTTACGTGAACAGAGCAGCCAGCAGGACTGTTAGAAGGAGCAGCAATGCCACCGTCAAGGACATCATCGTCGCTGCAAGCCGCACGGACCTGGTTAAGTTCAGTCGGTGTGGAGGGACACTGTACACTCGGCTGTGGGAGTATATACGCACGGATCAGTAGGGATGCCAGCTGCCGCGCTTCTGATGACGTATCTGAGAGACAGGAGAACATTCGCACATAAAGTCTGGTTCACGGTGCAGCTGTCGCGAGTGTTATATAACGAATCACTCGCATGGGTCCTGACTATCAGGTCCTGAACGAGGGAAGGAGACCTGTCTCCGTTGATCGTCGACGTTATGTTCTTTGAAAAAGATTGATGCTATTTTCGAAAAATGATCTGAGACTATGGAGCCACACCGCTTTCCCCCGTTGGCACGTAATGGCTTTCCCTGCATCTCTCTCGCCTTTTTTTTCTCGTGACGACACTGCTTTTTGTCGTTTATCATAGTGGCTCTCCCTTCCTCTGGCTAACCTTTTTTTTCTGATGACGTCACAGCTTTCTGCCGTCTATCAAAAGTATTGTTCCAATAGCTCTCCTCTCTTACAGAAGGCATCCCAACCAAGGGAAGCAACCTCCCCTTCTTTTTTCTCTATTTTTCTTTTTTGACATTGAGGTCAGTATTAAGGACGTCGAAAAAAATGCACACAATCACATAGCGAAGACAAAAACTTCCGTCAGCGGGCGTCGAACTCAGGACAGCTCGGTCCGCGACAACAGATGCCGGGCACGCTAACCACTGCGCCACGGTTGAACACTCTGGAGAGTTTACAAACGCGTCTTTTATATCTCACACTTTCCTCTGACTGTGCTCTTGGTCTGCGGGGTAGTGCCGCCCTCAGGGAGCGGTAAAGCGAAATAATGCATCATGACAGCGGCCTCCGCGATTAGCTCCTGCAACGCGTCGTTGCTATGCGTCCGTCCCATTCGGTGCGTTTCCAATAAGAGAAGTGCATTGTGTCAACGCTTAACACACCGCGAGGTGGCGACCTTCGCCACCTCGCGGTAAACGCTCATAGCATCCATCCACCTGTGACGCGCGCCTGCCTCGCCTGGCGGTAACACCGCGTTCCCCGCTTACGCTCGCCCCGAGAATGTCGCGGCCTGGGCCACAGGGGAGATTACAGGCGTTTCCCTCTAGTCCGGCCATGGCGTTCAATAGCTCTATAACATACAGTGGGATGGTGACCTTAGCCCAAGTTCGGCATGCAGACAGCGACACTCTTCTGGCCGTCACACTGTTTTTCTGATTACACTCACCGTGAACTGCAACTACCAGAAGGGTTTGTTTAACCATTGATCATGGACGTTAGTCGTAGGGATGGAGATTTACCACCAAGCGTCAGCGTGGGTGCATACTCGTTAAAAGGTGTTATAGTTGCCAAACTCTAATAGACATTGTGCGAGCTCTCTTATATGAATGTACAGTAAGCATGCAACTACTTCGTAAGGACGCGTTTAACTTTCGTGTTATACCGATTCCTATAACGGAGGGATCAGCCATGTTTTTTTAAAGCGTCATTATCATCATCATCATCATCATCATCGTCATCATCATATCGTTCCTGTTTTTGTCTTTTAGTGGTAACAAATTTTTGAGGCAATACAAACTTTGCTTGAATTTAGGAGCAGGCAAACTAGCGGCTATACATGACAAAAAGTTCACCTAGTAGGTAAGTTGGTAGTCATCATGAAAGTCAATAGGCGGGCAAAGACGGGCACAGGAAAAGAGAACGAGACGGCAAAGAGACCACCAATGTGTTGGCTCGTTCTGCTATGCTGTGTACGTGTTTGCGCTCGCAACCTCTTTAATGGTGGCTATGTGTCGGCAGAAATACAGATAGATAGATAGATAGATAGATAGATAGATAGATAGATAGATAGATAGATAGATAGATAGATAGATAGATAGATAGATAGATAGATAGATAGATAGATAGATAGATAGATAGATAGATAGATAGATAGATAGATAGATAGATAGATAGATAGATAGATAGATAGATAGATAGATAGATAGATAGATAGATAGATAGATATGCTCAAAGTCGCCGAAGTTCGCTAAGAAATGCTTCGCATTTAAAAGAAAGACAGAAAGAAGGAAAGAAAGAAAGAAAGAAGGAAAGAAGGAAAGAAAGAAAGAAATAAAGAAAGGAAGAAAGGAAGAAAGAAAAAAAGAAAGAAAGAAAGAAGGAAAGAAGGAAAGAAAGAAAGAAAGAAGGAAAGAAAGAAAGAGAGAAAGAAAGAAAGAAAGAAAGAAAGAAGGAAAGAAGGAAAAAAGAAAGAAAGAAAGAAAGAAAGAAAGAAAGAAAGAAAGAAAGAAAGAAAGAAAGAAAGAAAGAAAGAAAGAAAGAAAGAAAGAAAGAAAGAAAGAAAGAAAGAAAGAAAGAAAGAAAGAAAGAAAGAAAGAAAGAAAGAAAGTGTTAGCTGAACCACGCGCACGCCAAGCTGCACGTGTCCTAATTTGCCCGACAGGGGAATCGCTCCTGAATTTTCGTCGTGAGATTGTTGCTAAGGAAAGGTGATCTTTTGTACCAAACACCGTGTTTTTTCAAGGACAGCGTCAGACGAGGCACCTAAGGCTTTCGTCTGAAAAGAAAATCACGACAGCAGCACTCTGTCCTTCTCTTTATTACTTCAGTGAGGCACTGACACTATGTTTTCGAAAACTCATGTCACTTCTTTGCGCCGCACGTTAGCTAGTTTGGAAATGATGCTGGTACCACTTCACAGACATCTGTCATTTACTGCACCGGAGAGCGCAAACTTCAGCGCATTGCCACGACTTCGCGATCTTTCGTTGCCCTCGCAGGTTCCATTCGAACGCCGTTGTCACTGCCGGTGAGTCCACACGGCATTGAAGGCACCTTTGTGCTTCTTGAGTGCTGCTGGCCCATCTGAACTTATCTCGTCTTTATTTCCTTCCTTCTCCAAGCCTCAGCGTAGGGTGGCCAACGAGACCGTTTTCTAGGTAGACTCCCTGCCTTCTTTATCTTCTCCCCATCCATGACGAGATCATATTAGTAACAGTTCCTGTACATAGTGCCGAAGCTATACCGAACTTTCTTCTGGTGTAATATTTGTAGCAAGCTTTGTAAATTACAAAGGCTCAGGGGTGTCTACGATGACAATGGTCATCAGCTGTATTCACTTTGAAGCAGCGGGTGTGACGTATATAAAGATTTTTCTGTGCATTAATGTAACTGTTCGACATATTTTAAATCCGTGTGAACGTCCCCAGGCTTTGCCGATCGTTGCGGCTGGTGCGGGCTGCTGCTTTTAACGCAAGTGATTTCCAGTTACTCGCTTCCGGTCTTGCGTTCACTTCCAGTTTCCCGTTCCGGTTGCGTGTTTAAGTATGGCCTCCGATACGAGTACGGTCGAAAATGGTAGTCGACGTCGCGCACATTACACATCGTTCGAAGAAAAGCGGTTGAAGGGTTCTCGCCGTACGCATCTGAGCACTGGGTTTTTAACGACACAGACGTGGTAGGTCGCGCTGAATGTAGATTAGAACTGGGCACATTGGTTGTACTGCAATATTTACTGCAATAGCGACTATATGGACGCTCCAGCGACATTCTGCCATCGCCAACAGACTCGCCGCGATGTTGCGCACTAAGTCCAAATCGACAACATCGCCTGGCGCGTCGTACGTTCTATCTGCTAGTACAAGCTTTCGAGGGCTGCCGAAGATCGCTGCTCAAGCAGTGGAAACGTGGCGGTCGGCTTTCGTCGCGCGAAAGGCGCATGGAGATAGCAGCTGGAGAGGGTGGGGTTCGGGGCTGCGTGGATTCGGCATCGAATTCGTACTTTGACCAACGGGGCGTGGCCGCCCGCGATCGCGCACGCCGTATCTTTATAGCGGATCAGCAGGTGGCGCATGCCTTTGTATACTGTGTTCTCAGAGCAAACTTTGCGTTGAAGAAATTGACTACGCGAAGTCACTTCACTCGCTGCAGCGAGCGCTGCAGCGAGCTGCTAGCCTTACTTCGTATAGCATTCCAGCTTGTTGGTAGCGCATTCGTTACTTCGTCTTTGCAGCGAAACAGTGACTTAACATTCACGATGACCTACAATATGCAATATTCTAAACGAATCCACCCTGTCCTGTGAAATGTTCAAGCACATCCGTTTCTATCGCATCGCCTCATTGACTGGAAGTACGGTCAGCATGCAAAAGTGTGTATTACAAAATCACGAAAGTACGTACTATAGCTCGGTCTTCGATGAACGGAACACGTAGAGCTTCTTGTCTTGCCTTATTTCTGCAGATCTATTAACCAATTTGCTGCTAGTTTCCCACCGTGTCATAAGCTAAGAATGCCATGATGATCGCGATGATTATAACGGGAATAGAAAAAACGATGATGAAGGTGGTGGTCATGAAATTTTGTCAAAACTTGAATGGTGGTCAAGCTGATCGATGCTCTGTCATTTGTGGGATACTATCGATATCATAGCTTCCATCAATTAGGGTACTGAATCATTTAAGACAACGCAACCACGCTTGTAACGCTGCGTACGAGTTCCAGGTTACGAAGATGTAATTAATTACGCATCAGCGTAACGTTAAATATGACATGGTGCGCAACAAACGTCACCAGTACTGACACAGCAGCGCTCTGGTGCGGCGCGCAGTTGAATTACGACTATCGTCTGAAGTAATGGTAATAAATCGGCTGACCCAGTATAGTGCTCCTAAGCGTTCTCTTCGCTCACTGCGTGAATGCCTCCTCGTTTCTTGTGGTATAAGCCTACTACACGTCTCGTTTGCCCATATTTTGTGCCTGCGCTTCCGCGGGGGCGTAGACAGACATTTTTTCCGGGGATTGGGGAGTGGGGTTCAGCCATACTTCATGCGTGTTTGTGCACATGTATGTATGTATGTATGTATGTATGTATGTATGTATGTATGTATGTATGTATGTATGTATGTATGTATGTATGTATGTATGTATGTATGTATGTATGTATGTATGTATGTATGTATGTATGTATGTATGTATGTATGTATGTATGCAAAATTGAAAAATTCCGGGGGGGAGAGAGGGATTCACCCCCACTCACCCCCTCCCTTGGCTACACTAGTAGGAATACGGCTACATACGGCCTTCCAGTAAGCATACGGCCGTTCAAAGCTACAGGGAAGACTGCGTTACAGCGTAGCATCAAAGCGGTCGGCCCAGCGCTCATATGGGACCGCCACTTAGTGTGTGACCGTCTGTAGGTATGCGTGCCCGTGATGAGTGTGGATGTCGTTCGTTGCGAAAGCTTCAGGCACGGGCGTTGCTATAGGCAACCAGATGGCGAGTTGGGTTAGTTGATAAACCTTAATGATGAAATATTGCTATAGGCGCTTATTGAGGTTACGGATGATGATCCACGGTCCTCTTGAAGGTGTCGACACCATCGCACGTGAACTTATCTCCATTTGGCCCTGTAAGCAGACAAAAGGCAATGCTGGTAAAATTGTCAGAACCCTGCTACAGCGCTTCGCTCAGTTCAAACCGATAGTAATATTCTTTAGCATAGTTCGTACGAGTTTTGATTGTAACGAATATTCTGCAGCATCATACATCGGGCTCCAAGGTGCATGCGTTGCACGCCGCATTTTAGCAGCGGAGGTGTTCCTGGTCGAAGCTTTCATGTCCGGGCACCATCGTAGATCGTAGATCTTAGTGGGATTTACCCAAAGAAAGTGGATGAATCCCACTACGGATACGTGCCACTCCTTGCAGCACCCCCTACTCCCACAACTCACCACTACACCCACCACTGATAACGCCAGTCCTCCCACTTCATTCACTCACTTCATTCCCGCTTCATTCCGCTTCATTCAACCCCACTGATCGTAACCAGCTTCGCTATTTCATCAGCGTCCGCCAAGCGGAGCTGGGTGAATTTTTTTGTAATATATACAACTAATGAAACTGACGGAGAATTTAGCCAAGGAAATCATAGGGTACATTATTGGTGGTTTCTTAACTGTGGTGTGATGATCCTCATTTAAAATTAAAGCAATTAAAGTGGACGAAAAATTACTCTATCGGTCGGTGGTATCTGAACCAACAACCTTAGAATTACGCATCCGATGCTGTATTATACTTGAGCGACGACGGAGGGTGCTCTCTCCAAAGCTAACCATGGTCTTTTTCTTTTTTCATACAAGTTTTGGTGATGGTATGACGCCAAACGTTACGTACCTGGTCACGACACGTCATTCTACCGCATCTGATTGCGACCACAAGCTAATAAAATCACCGCCCAAGCACTCCGTACAAATGGTTAACCAGCGAAGCTGAAATGTGCGGCCCCGGTGTTTAGCAGTGGGTTCAACCCGACGCTGCACTGAAGCCTTAAACAATTATCCTTGCCAAGTTGTGGTCGAACCACAGGCGGTCACAGACGTCGCAGCCGAAGCTGGAGAAACTGTCGCCGAAAGCGGGCGTTCGCCACGGCAAACGCGCTCCGCTGTTCTGACCGCAACGCCGCTTCTTCGGTGCACCGTTGCTGCAAGCGTTTGACATCGCGAGCTAACTCGGCGGCGTGCTTTGCAGGATCCGCCCACCACCGGCGCTTGCATTCCCGTTCGCGATTTTGCGCGGCTTGGAACGCTATGGGATCGTCGGTACGCAGTTGCTGCCGGCACTCGGCCTCGCGGGCCTGTTCTTGTGCCCGGACAGCAGCATCGGCCCGGCGAATGTGAGCTCTCTCACGTTTTCACTGTCGGCGCTCTTCTAAAGTTGTCCGCTGTTCGGGACTTCGTAGGATCCGTGACTTACCCATGTGGAAGCTCTCAGTCGAAACTGATGCGCGCGTGCTCGGCACCACGGCTGCGACGGGATGGACGACGTCACTCACGGCCCAGCTAATGGCGCGCGAGCTTGGGTACGACGCTCAGAACGACGTAACTGATAGCACAGCCAATGGAGACCGCTCGTGACAAAGATGCCGAGCGGTTTTTCGTTTCTCCTAGCCATATACAGCTTTCGCTGTAATAAAATTAATATCTGGGGTCTTACGTCCCAAAACCACGATATGATTATGAGAGACATGTAGTGGAGGGCTCCGGAAATTTTGACCATCTGGTGTTCTTTAACGTGCACTGACATCGCACAGTACACGGCCTCTACCATTTCTCCTCCATCGAAATGCGACCGCTGCGGCCGGGATCAAACCCGCGACCTTCGGGTCAGCAGCCGAGCACCGTAGCCACTGATCCACCGTGGCGGACTGCGACCATATGCTGCTGCTCTTTTTAGAGTACCGGAACACGCGTTGGTCTTCTATTAAGCCTAACTAGCCAGGCGACAACGATCATGATGATGATTTCCTGTCATCTTCTTTGTTACCATTTTCGTATGTGGCGCTACACCCAAAAACCTGACACCCTTGTTCATGATAATGGGGCAAGGCATTTCGCCTCTTACCATTTGCGAAGGGCCGAGCTCGAGGCGGTACTTGAGCAGCAGCTTTGCCATCGCCAGTTTCAGTTTCAGCATGGCCATGCTTTTGCCGACGCAGTTTCGTGGCCCCACGCCGAAAGGCATATACGCCGCCTTTATCAGCTGAGCTTCGTTTTCGGGGGCAAACCTGCAAGAGAATGCACCGAAACACTAAAAGCTCATTCGCAATTGCGACTAGCACTGATCGCGCGACCATTTACGACTGGCGGCCAAAAAGCCACTGAAGGCGACCGACGTTCACACCCGGACAAATATAGCGTGACCTAAATGAAGACAGGAGACACGTAAAACACAGACGAACGGCGACTTACCACAGGGTTTACTAGCAGTTCAACAGGCCTTTTCATGCCCCATACCTGGCTATATCAACCATAGAACTGTTATGAAAGAAAAAAAGAGAAGAAAGGAAGCAAGGATGCTGTAGGCAAAAATAATCGCGTGCCTACTAGCGGTACGAAATGCTTGGGCTGATGCGCACCTATATTACACGAAGTTTATCACAAATTCACTTTGCTTTGGGTAATACAGGCACGCATCAGCGCTAGCATTTCGCCCGCTGGTAGGCATACGATTATTTTTACCTACGTCATCCTCCTTTTCTTTCTCGTCCTTTTTTTTTCTTATCAGTATTTTGGTTGCGGTATAACCAGGTAGGGTGCAAAAAGAGGCGTGTTGAAGTGCAAGTAAACTCAGTTTTAAGGATATAGGCGTTCGTCTGTATTTTACTGCTCTCAAATCTTCCTCCAAGTCGCGCTGCATTTGTTCGAGTATGTACCAACTCGCCCTAGTGAAGGTGTTATTCGACGTTCACACCTGCGTGCGACTTACACCCGTCGCCACACCAAATTCGCGTCTGCTGGCATTGTCATTGCCCCGTAAAATAAAGCTGACGCCCTGTTCCGGTGCATCTGATTGGTTCAGAGGTTTGAGACTGCAATCGCGCGACTGAAAAATCAGTTGCGATAATCGGTTGCCTTGCTGTCAAAGCGGCCATTTGCGAACAGTCCCTTTGCGACTAACTTGGTCGCGCGACGAGAGCTAGCCGCAGGTGTGAACGCGCCTTTAAGCTTGTTGCCGCATTCTGACGCACTCTGATTGGCTATACCGAAAAAGACGCTTAACAAAACTTGAAATTCGACGAGATTGTGCATAGCTTTTGGGAACATTCGAACGTAAAACCAGACATTCACAAGAACGAGAGACACAGGACGGGCACTACTTTCATCTAGATTTATGTGAGGCTTCGCCAGCAAGTATACGCAGAAAACACACCTGTGCAGAAGGTCAGACGCATTGTCACAAACATGCTTTCACTTCCGAAAATATTATCAAGAAACTCAGACTCTGCCCTCCGAAGCTTCACCGACGTGTCACTAACAAACATACGAGAGACACAGGACGGGCACTCTTCCGGATATGATGCGCTTCTAATACTTCTCGTGCCATTTTATCCCTACGCCTGCCCAGAATCTCTATCTCATTCAGTTTCATCTCACATGTTCCGCAACCTGCGCAATGATCAGCCAAATTAATACCCTCGCTCTTAACAGCCGGTGAATGCTCCCCCCGACTAGTCATCAAAACAACGATCCGTCTGGCCTATATACGCCTTGCTGAACGTCAACGGGATCTCATAGATAATCCCCGTACAACAGTTAACAAACTGTCTACAGTGTTTTTTTTTTTTCTGGCAACCACTTTTCTTCCGATCACGAGAAATACGCGAGCACAACTGGGTAAGCTTTGTCGTAGCGGTGAACATTACTGACACAGTATGGCGGTTCGCCAACTTCTTTACATGCAGCGCAACCTTGTGTACACCCGACAGCAAAAATTTATGTGACGTCGGTTTCACAGCAAATGAAAATTTCTGCTGTGTTATTGAATCACGCTTCTAATCTAGCTGGAAAGTGTATAGGTTGCAACAACCACCACAGGCAGGAACGTTTGATTGGAGGCCACGTTCCCAGGCAAAACAGAAATATACGTTTTTCTGAAATTTTCCCGTCCCGCTAACCTCTGCTGTTGGGTTGTACATAAGGCACCACAACAGGCTTGACCGTGTTCTTTTCTGGGATGCTCACATTCCCAAGCATAGACTGCTTGGCTTTTTTCAACATCACACCTGGCCGTCAAAACAAGTAAGCAAGTCCAACATGCAGAAACTAACGTACTCGTTTTCCTGGAATAGAAACAAGGAGCAAGCGGGAACAAGTTACCATGGCAGGCAAACAGTGGCAAAAGGGAGGTCGTGTATGTGTAAGCATTCTAATTAAAATAACGATATATGAAACACCCAAACTACAGGTATGGCACAAGGATGTCTTATACACATCAATACCACGTGGTTCTATAGACATAGCAATGTGTACGAAAGGCTTTGCCAGGCCGACAGCTTGACACGGTCACGGAGTCGTATGTGCTGAAATCCTAAATAATTCTGTGCATTACTGCTGTAGCTTAAGTCAGCTAAGGAAGATCGAGCTTTAATCAATTCGCCAAGAAGAACACTCTCCCACCTTTCAGGTTTGAACTGCAGAGGATCAGGCCAGAAGCGCGGGTCCCTCTGGATCTGGTATAGCGGCGCCATGAAGCACGTCCCGGCCTTGAACTGGGTGCCCTTGTACACGAAGTCCTCCTTTGCTTGCCTCGTCACGAAGCTGCGCATTCCACAGGCACGATTTTGTAAAGGTATAGACTTCGCCGGCACTTTAATGCGCAGAAAGTGTCCGCCGTACACCAGAAGCATAGGAGTAAGCACTTGGTATCATAGTGCTCTTTTCCCTCGATCAGGAAGCAAAGGAATGCAAAAAAAAAAAAAAATCGCCGCCCAGTCATTCCATACAGATGGTTAACCAGCGAAGCTGAAACTTGCGGCCCGAGTGTCCATCACTGAGTTAATGCCAAAGGTTCCCTATAGTGTTTCTCAATTATTCAGGCGAAAGCCTTAAACGTATCATCAAACGCGAAAATTGACCGTCAGCGTCCTTCCGCACCGTTGTCGATACGAGTGATGCAATAAATCATCACGTGATGACGTCACTATGACGTCGTCACGTGACATCGTAGCTTAGTCAAAGGTGGGCCATTCACGGAGGCAGTGCGAAACCACTTAAAAGCAGATGGCTTTCGCCTTCGAGTCGTCCAAGGCGAATGCATAAGGAACGCTGTGAGCCTAAACTGTGGAGCAGTTCAAGTGACCGCCCAGTCGTCGTCTCATGTATCGCGTTGTGATCACACAGGTGCCACGTTTGATACACATAAGCTGAGCAGACTGCACGTTTTGAACACCAGCGCCTGCTTGCCCTTGAACGCTAACATCGCCGAAGGGCTAATTCGTCTGTCCAAGACAGCGATGCGACAGCGAAACGCCAGCGTCGGGAGTTAGACGCTGGCGTTTCACGGGCAATTAAGACGCTGGCGTATGTCGCAGGCGCTGGCGTATGTAAAAAAATGACATAATCACAAGAAAAAAATAAAAAAAGCATATAAAATATCACATAATCACACGAAAAAAGCTGACGAGAGCAGAACACAACAAAAGAACACAAAATAGCCGATAAACACAAGATAAGCACAAGGGAAACACAGGCGAATCAATGCTCCGCAGTTCGTACAGCTTTCACTTGGGGAGTGGAATTCGCTTTGATTTTTAACACGAAAGTGTTTTATACCGGGGTCCACCAAGACTTCATTGACGCATTTCCGTCGCGGAAATGCGTCACTGCTTTGCAAACGCGCCTTTTATATCTAACACTGTTCACTCACAGTGCTCTTGGTAAAGTGAAGTAATGCATCATGACCGTGACATCCGCGATTACCTCCTTCAACGCGTAGTTGCTACGCGTCCGTCACATTCGAAGCGTGTCCAATAGAAGAAGTGCGGTTTCATCGAAGCCTTGACACGCCACCACGTGGAGGCCTTAGCCCAAGCGTCGGTCTCACTCATAGCAGTCGGCGCCACCCAGAAATGTTAATTGTTGTTTGCCACCCGTGTGTTCCCGTCATTGTTTTTAGTAAACCTGTGGTATTTGGGGAATTTAACCAGTGCCTGTGGCACGTTTGTTTGTT
The DNA here is from genome assembly GCA_030522465.1 of Rhipicephalus appendiculatus. Classification (NCBI taxonomy): domain Eukaryota; kingdom Metazoa; phylum Arthropoda; class Arachnida; order Ixodida; family Ixodidae; genus Rhipicephalus; species Rhipicephalus appendiculatus. The sequence continues at coordinate 71,192 of JALIZH010019243.1, forward strand.
GTTTTTTTTTTTTTTGCACGCGGACGACTTATTCATGTTAAGTGGATCAGTGGTGAGCAGTGGGCTTGCCCAATTTTCAGTAGCACATACGCGAGAGTAGTTTTTGCAGACACAGGGCTAACGAATTTTCCTTTCGCCTAGCCATATACAGCTTCGCTGTAAAGAGAGAAAGAGAACTAATTTCTGTCCTGTTGAGACTATGACAAATGTTCGCAGAATGGTTAATGGCAACCATACGTGAGTCCCGGAGGGTAGAGCCGCAATGTTTCCTTGATTACTTGCTCGAGGTAATCCAGCCTCTTCCCAACAGTCTCGAAGTCCAGTTGACCCTGCGCGAGAAGCATCCTCAAAATATAAATTAAGAACCGTTTCCCTATCTGCACAATGGGGGCAAGCCCGACCTACTACTTCTCTTTCTTTCTTTCTTTCTTTCTTTCTTTCTTTCTTTCTTTCTTTCTTTCTTTCTTTCTTTCTTTCTTTCTTTCTTTCTTTCTTTCTTTCTTTCTTTCTTTTCTTTCTTTTCTTTCTTTCTTTGTTTATTTATTTATTTATTTATTTATTTATTTCTATTATCGCTTTGCGTAATGCTCCCTCCTGAAATTGGATCTTAATGCAAGTGCATAGCAACGCAATAATTCAGTTGCTACAGGCAACAACGACGCTCATACATTCGTATCTAGGCAACAATGACATTGGGCAAAGTGAAATGACAATTACCTTGATTTACGTCTTATTTACATGATGGCATGAATGGTAACAAAACTATTGACTGCCACTTTCTTGAGTACGTGAAAGCTTTTGAGAGTTGTTCACTGTCACCTTACCGCTAAACTAACTGCACTAAGGATCCACCTATTAACGTTATCTTGGCTTCATAATTTCTTATCTAATCGGCAGCAGTTTACATTTATCAGTAACTTTAGCTCTTTTACTTCATTTGTTACCTCAGGTGTGCCCCAGGGTAGTGTATAAGGCCCTCTTCTCTTCCTAATTTATATTAATGATTTGCCTTGTAACATTTCTTCCTCAATACGACTTTTTGCGCATGATTGCGCAGTCCGTAGAGCAATAGACTCTCACGAAGACCACGTAATTTTACAAAAGGACCTTCACTTAATAAATCAGTGGTGTGACCGTTGGCAAATGACACTTAACACATTTAAGTGCTGCGTACTTTCTTTCACCCGTAGGAAATCGGTTTTGAACTTTCTTCAGTCAATCTGTTCAGCTGAAATTCCCCGTTCGTCTACTTAAAAATACCTTGGTGTCCATCTTTGTATAATTTTGCCTGGTGTACTCACGTCAAAAAGATATGCGCGAAAGCTAACAGAATGCTGAGATTCTTGCGTCGGCATCTGTGTAATTCCCCATCTACCATTCGACAACTGGCCTATCAAACGTTTGTACGCCCACAACTGGAATATGCTTCATCGATCTGGTCTCCTCGCGAACAATACCTAATAAAATAAACTGGAATGAATCCAAAATTGTGCAGCCCGCTTCATAACTTCTAAGTATAATCGTGATTACAGCATTACCCAAATTAAACGCGATATTGCCCTTACTAGTTTAGATTCTTACCACACTGTCACACTTCGATGCCTCTTTCAACTCGTAGACCAGTCGTCTCTCGCTTGAAGTTCCTTCACGTGCATCTAGTCGATTTCATAATCATCTCAGTTTCGGACGCATTTTCGGCCGCACACGGTCATTCAATAAGTCTGCATTGCCGCAAGCCACTGCACTATGGAATAACCCAGACAGGGGCGGCGCTAGCGGAATGTTGAGGGGGGGGGGGGGGGGGCTGGAGCCCCCCCCCCCCCCCATAATTTTCACCTGCCCCCCTATGTACCAACCCCCAAGAGCAAACGTAGTCAAAAAAGAACGCATGAGCTACCCGTCTTCCGGCCCCCCCTGAACGAACTCACTTGTCGTGGGTGCCCCCCCCCCCCCCCTCCCCCCACAGTGAAAAAATCCTGGCGCCGCCCCTGCTTCCCGATGATATTGTTTCTCTAAAAGATTCTGCCGAAATTCGTGAGTGATTGCAAGTTTATATGTTCTCTTGACTTTGTATGACATTTTTTTTCTCGTTTTGCATTTTACTTCATTTGCTTGTAGTGTTTGTTTTTTCCTAGCAATGTACACTTTTCTTTGTTTCTCCTTTGATGTAGTTTCTATTATGCTTTACTTGTTGTCATTTTGTAAACCCGCTCCCTCCTACTCAATGTTCCCCTGTGGCCTGTAGGGTAATGTGAATAAATAAATAAAAGATCAGATTGCCATACGAGAAATGGCTGATCGCGAACAAGCGGACGATCGAGAGAGCATGAGTTATTCGCATGTGACCGGTGCTTCTTCGAGAGTCGCATTTCTGTGCACTCATCGGTGCCAGGGTTTTTCGTGTACTACGCTGCCTCAATATAATTATGATGCACGCCGTAGTGCAGGACTCCAGGCTAACTTTCACCTTCTGAATTTCTTTAAAGTGCGCGTAAATTTAAGTACATGCGCGTTATCACAATTCGTGTGCATCGATATTTTACGGCGGGGTTTAGAATTGAACCCATCCTCGAGCTTAGAAGGTTGTTCTATGTAAATATAGCGCATGTGTATCACTACATCCACAACATGCCTAAGCCTCCTTAGCCGCTAATACACGCTATCCGTTTCTTCGAGAAAAAAACATTGACGCCTAAGCACCGCCAGCAGTAAGAAGAATTAATGGATTAATGTGACTTTTATTGAAAGGAAATGGACGACTCTTGGCAGCGGTTGGGGATGAGATGAGAAATGGGTTACGGGAAGTACAAGAAAAGCGCGTCTTGTTAGAAAGAGGGGAACAGAAAGCAGGGCCCACTACATACTTAAGCTCGACGGCAAATATCTGTATTCCAAGATATTCTCTCATTATGTCAACGCTTGAAAACGAGTCACAAAATATGTCGCAAACAAATGTCGTAGCGATTTGTAATGCCATATTACCCACTTGACATGGTCTTGTGGACGTACTAGCCAAGGCACCTTTTTCATGTTTCACTCCCCCCCCTTTCCCCCAAGTGAACCAGGCCGATTTTTTTGTTTGTTTGTTTGTTTGTTTTCATACTTTTAGCAAGTGCTTTTGCATGCATGATTGAAAGCTTTATCCTATTGTATCTGAGCAAAGCAAGAGTCTGTGTACCAGTTTCTTACTAGACCTGCGAACGTTTTGCAGGAAGTGCTCGAGGATGCTGTAACCTAAAAAGTGCAAATGGTCTAGGAACTCTTTGTGGAACGCACGCAGTGGTGTGTACAAAACTTCGGCGCTCTTGGTTATCGCTATGTTGCTGGCATGCGAATAAACCATGTTTAAATACTGTCGGCGTCTTCATGCCCGGAAGTCCCGGATTATGACACAAGCCGTATGCGTTTCTTGCAGTTAGTTAACCACCCGGTAAAAGTTCTGTTTTCTTTTATGTCTAAATTACCCTGTGCAACCGCACACTCGATACAAATAATGGACAGTTGACACACGTCACCATATACGCGGGACACCTATTTGAGTCATTTCAATTGTCTAAGGCAGCGCGCTGCGGAGCGAGTAGTCGCAGGTTCGAATCCACGGTCACGCACTTCCAAAAAGTTTTTCTTCTGAATTTTTTATTTGTGACTTTTATGTATATATAAATACATATACATATACGGGACATGACGGCGACGGCAAAAACCCACCAAGAGTGTCCATATTAATGCTATCGTAATAAAAGTGGATAGCCTAACACTCTAACCACGATTGGCGTCGTCCCGCCATGACACTTGTATAGTAGCTCTGCGGTAGAGTACTCGACTGCCATGCAGAATACCTGGGTTCGATTACGGCTGAAGCCGTGATTTTTATTCTTCGCGTGCACGGGGATTTTTCGCTCATCGACAATGCCGTCGATGCCAGCAGCGGTTTTTCTGCAACATGGGTTCTGTAACGCTATCATGTTAAAATTTCTGCAGTCTATTCTCGCTATACCTGGGTTGATATAGACTGTGAACCACGTGTGGTGCATACCAGCACATCACGGGCCACCGTATGCGGGCATGTGCAACAAGCGTCTGGTCAAAAGGATTTCATGACGTACGCGACAGGGAGGTCACGTTATTCATGTCATGACTGCGAATCGTGTTTGCCGTACACTCATGTCCTCCTATGTTAATTTTGATATATACCAAGTTAAGGAGGCGACCACCAAAGCACCAAGATGTAGGCGGCTAGATAGATAGATAGAAATGGTCAGTGTCTTTGGTTCGCTAAGAAATGCTTTGCACATTAAAAATAAAATAAAATACCTGATCAGAAATGGTATCGATGACTTCTTGGCGCACCTTTTCTTGGGCGTCCGGATACTTGGCGAGGACAAAGGTCAGATAACTGAGCGCCGACGCTATTGTTTCGTTCCTGCGGGGTGCCATTGTCCAGTTAGCTCAATGATTCCTTAGTTTTTTCTTAGTTTATCAAGACTAAGTATGAACATATATTGGAGAAATACGACTTGCCTGGGAAAAAATAGAACCTAAATGACACAGGAAATCTTACTTCCAAGCTGATGAACTTTGATAGCTGCTCTAGTAAAGCCAATACGTTGTGGCAAAAAAGTTAAATACTGTTTTAGATTGCAGAAAATCAACTCCACGTGTAAGGAAAACTACCTGTCGGTGGAATTTAATACCGGACAGTGCTTTGGCAAATACTTTTAAGGATTATTTTTTAAACCTTCTGATACTTTTGCATTTGCTGATATCTTGAAATTCACGCTGGATAGGAATAAATTGTTCATTTTCCTTCATTCACTTACGGATCCTGAAGTATAGCCAATTTTTTCTTTTTCTTAAAAAAATGCTCAAGTTGCGGCCTTGAGGGCATGCAGGATTCGTCCAATACAATAAACGTTCTATATTCTTTGTCTGCATTTAATCAATACTTTAGACGCGTCCTTGGCGAGTGCTATATTCCCCAGGAGGTTGCAGATTGTAAGAGTTTCGGTGCCGCTCAAAGAAGGTGGAGTACATGGCGTAAAAAAATTATAGAACCATTTACACATTCCTGTTGTGCCCAAAGGGTTGGAGAAACTAACATGCCTAAATTTTTCGATAAGCACAGTGTTATCTCTAGAGCCCAATCTAGCTTTAGGAAACGCGTTTCAACAAAATTAGCCCTATTTCAGCGAAAGAAATTCGTCCTATCACACTTTGAAAACAAGATTGTCTTGTTGTCGGCCTTCGCATTGATTGTATTAAAGCATTTGATCGCATCCACCATTCCGTATTATTTGAAAAGATCGAAATTTATGGTATTCATGGGAACTGTCTAAACCTACGTGAAATATTACCTAGATTATCGCTATGAGCACGTCCAAATTGAAAATTGTCGCTCAAATTTAAAACATATCAGTGTAGGCCTGTGCGCATCAAGGCAGTATTTTTAGCCCATTTCTTTTTATGGGGTGTATAAAAGGCTAAGTAAATATTTGTACAGATTCAAAATACATGACGTACGCTGACAAGATAATATATTTTTTCGTTATCCGAACCTAGTAGCCTTCAGGAATAATTTCCAACGTTGCTCAAAAAACGCTCCAAAGGTTGGTACGCAGCAAACATTTCCACAAATTAATACAAACCAAGAGAAAAGTTGTGATTTTCAGGCCGAAGTTGAAGCAAATAAGCTGCCCTGCCAGCCAGGGGTGTAGGCAGGATTTTTTTTTTTCGGTGGGGGGGCACCACCTTGATCTGAAGGGAGGGCTGGCAGATGCGGTCGAGTGTCATGTCGTGCTCTGTATGCTAGGGCAAAAAAAAATTTCGGGGGGGTGCACGGGCCCGGTGTGCCACCCCCTGGCTACACCACTGCTGTCAGCGCAAAGTATGTGCTAACGCCAACCAAGTCACATATGAGAAAGTTTGACGGCAGGAAAAAGGTACACTAGCAACTAAGCTTTATTTCACTTCGATCGCAAATATGAAGCAATGAAAAGCACCACACGGTACCGACGCAACCGCTACATAAGAAACAACTAATAACACAACCTGGCACAACACCAATCGTTCCACACTAATGTGGCGGCTTTCGCCGGGGCAGCATCAAGCCTCAGTACCCGGGTCTCAGGATCAAGAAAATTAACTGTTTACGTTATTGAAATGAGCTTTCTTACTGCCTTATTGTTCAATTGTTCTGCCATGACTTATCGTACAAAAAAAAGAAGCCTTTTGTGAATATGGTTTTGCCTAAAAAGGTCGTATTTCAATTTAACGAAGTTTAAATATAACAAAATAAATTGCCGATTTGAGTGACTTCATTATATCGAGGTTTAACAGTAGTAGTAGTAGTAGTAGTAGTAGTAGTAGTAGTAGTAGTAGTAGTAGTAGTAGTAGTAGTAGTAGCAGCAGCAGCAGCAGCAGCAGCAGCAGCAGCAGCAGCAGCAGTAGTAGTAGTAGTAGTAGTAGTAGTAGTAGTAGTAGTAGTAGTAGTAGTAATAGTAGTAGTAGTAGTAGTAAGTAGTAGTAGTAGTAGTAGTAGTAGTAGTAGTAATAGTAGTAGTAGTAGTAAGTTGTAGTAGTAGTAGTAGTAGTAGTAGTAGTAGTAGAACTTCCCTAGAACTTTTGTGCGTCAGAGCGTGGAAAATTAAATCTCTATATGATATCCACCAAGGGACTGTCTTGAATAGCAGCTGTGCCTGAAATCTCTGCGAATGCTCTTCCGAAGGTGAAAGCGCGCGTGTTCTATGAATATGCCCAGTGGCTCTTGGAAAGGCTGCGAAGGTTTTGGGTTAAATCCAAACCGGCACCGAATAGTTTTGTCCGTCCATTACTCATTTTGACTTAACGTCATAATTAGCATCTTTCAGTTAAAAACTGAAGCTAATGTGCTGTATGCTTTCCTTGGTTTCATTGTCTCTTGGCTTCATTGGGCTGTCTCTAACACAAAAAATGAGCTCCAAAATCCATTCTCCTTCATTCGTTGAGATAAAAAAAATTGGCCGCGTATCTGCGTGCTTCGCTGCAAATGTCGTCGAAAGACGATAGTCTTGTGCCGGCCGTACTCCAATGTTTTGCCTTGCCTCAGACAGCGCCTACTCTACGTTGATTTGGCCGCATTTGGCTGGCATTGATAAAATAGAGGAGGCGCTGCGCGAGATGGACGCCATGGAAAAACATGAGCTTGTGCTGAACCAAGGGCCACTGCCAGCGGCAGCACTTCAAGGGCTTTCGTGCAAAGCGTCGCAGTTCACTCACAGCGTCGCAATTTCAGCACAGCCTAAAAAACACTAGGGTCTTTAGAATTACGTATCTGTGTATTTTCTAATAAAAGAACACACGACCTGATACTTACATATTAATGTTGCGCCTCAGGTATGCTTAGTATTTGCTTTTTGATTCGAATATGTTCACAAATATGAACGCAAACACCAGTTCAAGATGGCTGGGCGTTCAGAAATTAGTTAAACTTTGGCCCTGTAGCTAGCTGAATCGGGTGACAGACAGAGAGATAGACAGACAGACCAAAATTTTTGCGTTTAAGTTATCCCAAGAAAGACTATCGTGTTTAAAAAGAAATTATAGAGAACTCAGTCGAATGAAGACAATGTTGCTCTCATAGCAGCGGATATAGACAAGGTAACCCGATGAAATTAGCAAACTCTAATTGTTCCCAGTGTTGGTAGCGGGCGAGTAAACACGGTACTACCTAGCAAATGAAGGCAACAACTCGAGACAAGTTGAATCCAGGGTACAAATTATTGTCGACATTATCGCGAACATAGTGAACACCGTGAAGTCATGTTATAAGAGGTCAGTGTAAAATACCCAGGGAGACAAAATCACGGAAGTAGTTCATATGTTCGTGGTGTAAAGAGTGCAGTTGCTTGTTACGTCCTACTGAGACATGATGAATATATATGTGAACTGACAGCCATGTGAACTGCACCGCTGTACTGTGCGTGCATGCTCGTCTTACCCTGCAACGAATATCGTGGTCGCACAGTTGGTTACTTCCAAGGTTGTTAGTGGCCTGGTTTTCACTCGTCCTGGTAATGAAAAAAATGTAGAGTGTAAAGAAAAAGGGAAAAAAAGCTGACAAAAAAGGAAAGATAAGCCAGGATGACGCTGGAACGCAAAAACAAAACACCATTATGCCCAGTAACGTGAAGCACAGAGCTACAAGAAGTCCGCCACGGTGCATCAGAGGGTACGGTGCTCGGCTGCTGACCCGAAGTTTGCGGGTTCGATCCCGGCCGCGGAGGTCGCATTTCGATTGAGGCGAAATGGCATGCTGTACGATGTCAGTGCACGTTAAAGAACACCAGAAGGTCGAAATTTCCGGAGCCCTCCACTACAGCGTCTCTCATAACCATATCAGGGTTTTGGGACGTTAAACCCCAGATATTATTATTAATTGTTTCCTCCATACAGATATACGCCCTTGATTGCATGCCCCTACAAGCCCGTAGAGATATCAGGGACTCACCGTTTGTCTGTTTGGCAACTCTTCTTAGCGCTCCGTTCTCATCATACTCTGTATCGAGCCAAATGCTGCAGAATATCATGTCTTCGATACTGCATAGTAGATAAAAAGAACTGTAAGCAAGGGGCCATATCGAAAAAATCAGCTCTTTAAATCTCTTCTCGACTATAGGAACAAAGAAAGAGGGGCATGAGAAACACGAACTGTATTCTGCGCCCTGCACCACTATTTTCTTATCTGTCTTTATCTGCAAAAACAATGTAGTTTTTTTAGTTCGTGATTGTGGCAGTAAATTATGGTTTGATGACATATATGAGTTCGTTGGCCGAAAAGGTTGAAGTGGTTGGAAAAGGTTTATGCTGGATGACCAAATAGCTTTGAGAAGTGGCCGCGCAAGATGTGACACTTCAGCGTCACCTCCCGGCCATGAGAAAGGTATCTGATTTTATTGCTAAGGCGCAGACATCTCACGAAACGCTGTGGGTCAGTGTAAGCAAAGCAAGTGTTACTCACCGAAGGGTCCTTTCTCCTAGTATCAACTATCTTAGCCATCCGTCGAGTCACCATGAAGTGGTTCTCAACTACGAGAGGAATCCAACTCAGAGGCCTCATCAAGCGGCCGAGGCACGTGGTGCTCTCTGCACACATAAGGAACAAAAGATGGAATATCTAGAATGATTACTATATATATCCAATGGCCTTCGCTGGACAAAAAATATAAAGCTAGTGAAAATCTCACCATCACGCCTTCGTAACCATGCATGATAGGTTTCTTGGGAGAATATACTCTTGAAATAAAATAACGTAAGTTTGTCAGCGCTCGCCTTCGTGCGTCTCATTGTCCAGTGTCTTCCCTTGCACTGTAATCACTCTCGAAATGGAATACCAACTAGACCGTACCCGCACTTTGCTTCAGTAAGTTTGCGTATGTTGGTATTCCATTTCAGCATATAACGCACAACACAAGACAAGGCCGGGGTGAAAACTGACAATCACAATGCCGCTTGTCTTTGTCAGTTTCACCATGTCATTTCCTTGTGTTGCGCGTTAGATGCTGAAAGGGAATATACACAAATGTGTTCAAGCTTCTGCCCGCGTGATTGGCTATGATGGTTGACAGTGCTGGGGCAGCTGTACCAACTCCGGACAGTGGTGGCGGGAAAGGGTTATTGCCAAAACATGGGAGAAAAAAGTCTCCGTGCCACGCTATAAGTCCCAGACACACTGCCGGGCAGTGTGTCTGGGACGGTTGTCTATGCACTTCTTAGGCGGCGCATGGGCATTGTTGCGGTGCCGATGAACAGACCTCGTAGCAAAGCACATGGTAAAATAGCATTCGTCCACGTACCACACCTACCCGGAAGCACCGCAATGCATTTACCCGGTTATAACAGCAAACATTTTCTCGCTAAGATAGACTTGATGGGAACTGATGCGCACAAAAGACAGGGACAGAAGAAGGAACATAGATGGACAGACGACGCATCAGTTCCCATCAAGATGAATCACCAACAAGCCCAAGTCGAAACCCTCTAAGATAGACGCTCTCGCATGCAATAAGGGCGAATTGCCAACTCACGCGCTATCATGTGCAGCGGACCGGTCATGATCTTGTGGCAGACATAACGGACGACTGCCGTAATCGAGTGGCCGGGACTGCCGCGGACTCTGCAGTCGACGCCAAACGAGACGTGGGCCACCATGTGCATGGCTAGCTGTTCGTACGTGTGCACCATGTTCACCTCGCTACCCGATCGGGCCGATTCCTCCAGAGATTCCAGAAGGCCATCGATGTATTCGAGCATGAGAGGCATCATCTGTGGAATCGTGAACGATAGGCTTCAGATAGAACAGCACACGTTATGACACACGTGGATGACGCTGTCCTCGTAAAAACAACACGGAAACGAATCCCCGAAGGCTCACGTGAAAGTGAAGGGGGCGGGGAAGTCACTTTCCTCCAGCGGCACGTTGTATTTTTCCCATTCCATTCCCCTTGTTTTTTATTAAAGATGCGGTGCTAATCTCGACACTAAAGCTCATTTCCAAAAAAAAGTCTACGGAGAGCTAAAGAAAGAGAGAGAGTTAAAAAATGAGAGAAAGGCAGGGAGGTCAACCAGAATTATAATTTCCTGTTAGCCACCCTACAGTAGGGCGAGGGGAAAGAGGAAAGAAACATGGAAAGACGTGCACACCTCAATATGTCCTTTTCAAGAACGGGTAATTCATCTAAGGATTTTCTTAGCGTTTTCGGAAACGCTAAGTGTTTATGGAAACGGCGCTGAAAAGGGTCATCGGGCTTCCACGGACTGCTAGCACGAAAAAGCGGCTGGCACTGGGAATTCCCAGTTCTATAGATAAGATTATCGAAGCTCATTGGCTCAAATCATTTCTCTCTCCGCCATTAAACCTGGGCTTCAAATTTCTGGGGAAGCCAGTATTGAACCCAGGTACAGCCCCGAACCCATTAAACCTCACAGAAAAGATACATCTCAGTTCGAAACCGACCCTCTACCTCATAACATTCATCCTATGTATAAAGTGGTCACGAGGAATGCAAGAGCAAGGACAGTCCTACAACAGTTACATCGGCACAAGCAAGATGCGCTTTTTTGTCGACGCAGCACAGTATCCCACGGCAGACAGATTTTGCGTAACAGCGGTGGACGTTGAGGGGAAAATCGTTAACGCAGCTTCTGTCAGGGGAAGACAGCCCATGTGGCTGAGGAGGCTGCTATCGCTTTAGCTATTAATAGTCGCAAAAGCCAGCCTTTATATACTCGGACTCACGCTCGGTCCTCCGCTCTTTCTCGTCCGGATTGGTAGTAGAAGCAGCGAGTAAGATACTTTGGGATCAGGACTTCACCATCAGTAGTGAAGAGCATGAACAGCATCACATTTCGTGGTTCCCTGCCCACCTAAAGGTCATTACTGGACCGAATATAATTCATCCCAATGATGCTGCTCATAGATCTGTGCGTGACCTCAAGAACAATGCAGCCGGACCTGGGGCCTCAGAAATTCCCACCGATCTAGGAGAAGACTCGCTCATACGTAGCAATATCATGAAATTACCAATCATTAT